>WNWU01015596.1:0-13276 GCA_012654045.1 Ptyas mucosa | reverse complement strand
TTATATTTATATCCCACCTTTATTTTTACAAATAACTCAAGCCGGCGAACATATCTAACATACCTTCCTCCTATTTTCCCACAACAACCCTGTGAGGTGCTTTGGACTGAGAGGGAGTGATTAGCCCAAGGTCACTCGGCTGGCTTCCATGGGTGAGGCTGGACTTGAACTTACGTTCTCCTACTTTCTAGCCTAGAGCCAAACTGGCTCTCTGTAGAATAACAATTTGACAGTCCTGGCAAATGAAAAATTTGAAAGATTGGAAAAACCTGTTTTTGTGTGAAGCGAACAGTTCATAAGCACTGGTAACCGAATTAACTTGACTAAATTATCTTAAGAATATTTATGAAAATAAGAAATAAGATTGAAGCTGATGGTGATTTTTTTAAAGAAAACGGTGTTGAAACAAAACAGTTAAGGATGTTGTGCTTGCAATAGGGCATTTGAAATTGAAATACCTGCAGAATTGGGGAGGAAGGCCACATGCAGCCCTGGGCAGCTAGTATTGCAGCTCTGCAAGATTATAAACTTTTAACATGTATTCTCCTACATTAACTATATTATGTGTGGTCCAGGCAAGCCAAAAATTTGGATACATTTGCTCTTTACAAATCTCACGGTCCTACAGTTGAGGAACGGAAAGGCTGACTGCTAAGGTATAAAAGGGTTTCCTTGGTTTTAATTGTGTGTTATTCAAACAGCCATTAGGGGTCATCTATTAAACCATGATTAGACAAATGTTAGGCTTGGGTGTAAAAGTAACCTGTTTTAAATGTCTATGGAGTCATCCACATCAATGATGTTGTCCTGAAGGGGCTTTTCCAAATCAAGAAAGTCCAGTATCCTTTTGGAAAAGCATCTTTGGGGTAACCCATTTTACTTTCGTCACAAGGAAGAAGTTTCCTGTAAATGCCTTTTCACATCTGTCAAAATAAATATTCTGAATTTTTTTTAATTAACAGATCAAGGGTAAGATTTGATAAAAATTATATCAGCACTAGTCTAAGATGTGAAGGAAAAGGACTTTCTGATATACTCTGCGTGGTGATTTCTTATCTTTGGAGGAAAGACATTTTGTTGGAGAAATATTCTAATTCTTTATAGTTAACCTTTGGTGTAATTTGTAATATTCATTACCTAACCTCCATTGCTATGGAGATTGGGGGAAAGGGATATAAGCGGTAAAAGAAAGGTTTTCATTAATTACCAGTTGAATGAGCATCTCTGCAGAAAAGGACAGGTTTTGTTATTTTTTTTAAAAAAAAACCTCAGTCGTGTTTATTTAAATATGGGTTTTTTTGCATAGAAAATTTGTTTTAGGTTTTTGATAAATAAAGGAAATTCCACTTGTAGGATACTAGAGTGCAGTTGGATAGCTAACATTTGGATTGTCCTCCAAGTGGAACAGTCTCTGGATGTCAGAATAGAATTTTAGAATGAATCCAAATTAAATTTAGCAAAAATGATGCTACTCTGGATCTGACTGACATGCTTAGTTTTTAAAAAAATGTCCAACTTGAGGTGGGAATTAAGATGATTCAGCCATTTGAAGTAACCACCCCTATTGCCTTACCATGCTATGTGACTCCAGCTAATTGGAATTTTTTTCCCCAACAAACTCATGTTTAGCTAAACCAATTTCACAAAATATGTAATCTAGGTTTCAGATACTGTGGTATGAATAATATCTGGATTTTATATTTCTGGAATAGGTGCATGTCTGTTTCTGTATTGCCAGCAGCTTCCCCAAAGGGGATATAAAAACCAAGATGGCAGTCAGATCTATGACTGAAGTTTCAATCCTTTGAATTTATGTGTAATGTTGAATTTATGTGTTATGTGAAAAAAAGGGGGGGGGGGCGCGGAGGCTTCACCTGTGTAGTTACAACTTGACTTTTGACACCTCCCCCTGAATAACCTATTTATCACAAGAACCCTAGGTATGATATAAACAAATGCAACATTCACCAGAGTTGAAAAATATTTAGAAGTTGGAATCTTTTTGCATTTAATACTGTTGCCCATTCTCTGTTTGACTTTGTCTTTTTAAAAATCTTCCTCCCTTTTTGTTTTGTCTGATCTTCTATATGATAAAATGTTCTGGAAAGTTCATGCTAGCACTTCTAGTCCCTTTTGATAGAAGCCAAGGTAACATACTTTGATGTTGCTGATTTACGTAAAACCCACAGATGAACAAAACAGATAAAAAGATAAGTATCATATATGGTAAAGATGTCATGGTACAAGCAAACAGCATACTAAGCCATGGGCTGAATAAAATAAAACATTGTAATATTCTGGTCTTTTCTCATATCTACCAGATTAACTAGTCCCTGGTTTAGTTTTATCAATACTAATTTAGATAGAGTAATCTCTGCCCTAAGAAAAATCCCATAATTCCATTGAAGAATAGATGGAAGAAAAGAGGTCAATATATTTAAGAAGTAGTTAAATTTATCTCCTCTCCAAAGTGCTTTAATCAGAAAATGTTGAAACTAGTGCATGACATTTTAGTGTCATAGTTACAGTTTGACCTAAAAGCTGAGCCCACGATTGTGTGAATGGTTAGCGTGGGTGTGAGAATACTTACCAGTGCACCAGAAAACGAAGAGTGGAACTATTGCTACTGCGCTGAATGAAAAAAAGGAAAAAGAAATGTCATGAAAAAATGGCTCCTTTTAGCATGCCTCTGATTTTCATGGGCTTAAGTGATAAAATCTTAACATAAATCAACCCAATTTTATTGATACCATTTTTTCATCATAATGGTACAGAGAAATTTGGAGCAATAATTCACAGAATATAGAGGCAATAAAAATGTTATGAAGAGCAATTATTGCATACTTCATGCTCAGTAGCTAATTTTTAAATTTTACCCTCTCCAATATTTCAAAAGGCTTTTTGCCTCCAGGCTTTCTAATAGGAAGAAAAATTACCTGGATTTTAAAACTAGAATAATTACTCAAAATAAATTACATGCTTCTTACCGACTTCACTCTCTTCATATATAGATGCAAGGTTCTTTTTTATTTGCTTTTGAATTGGTTTTCTTTTCTGCTTCATCAAATCTATTTTTCTTGCTACTACACTGAGTATATAATAAAGAAAGGCTGCTGCAATGACATTCTTCCAATGAGCGTGTCACTGTGCAATTGAAAACAAGACAAATATCTTTCCATCTTTGAGATGAATTTACAGATTTTGTAAAAGGAAGCTATTTTCATGTATGCGGATTACCTGGAGCTAAAGCTGCTATGTAATAAAATTCAAAGGGAACATAGTGCACCATCATTTATATCAGGGAATGGCAAGTCTCACCTGAAGGCCACACTTTGTTTTAAACATATACATTGGCTTCTAGAGGTCTGGGGCAGTATCCAGTAATGTGTTTTGCTTCTTGTGGTGTTGCAGGGCATCTTAAAATGCAAAATAGGAATGTTAAATCCTGGAAATCCATAACACATCTATTTTGTTGCTTCTGGAGATCAAATTTCAGCAGTGTGAAAACTGATCAATATCGCTGCAGAGATAGGCAGGGTAGGTAGACAACAAAAATGCTGATAGTTTCCAGGAACGGCAGAATGTGAAAAAATATTGATAGAGCAATCGAGTGAAATTAACATGTGATTCTGCCAAACTTCTATCTCTCCAGGACTTTTGAGATGAGAAACGTCTGGTCCTTCATTAGTTCTAGATTATTCAAATTAAAGATAGTCCTCACTTAATTATGGTAATTGAGACCAGAAAATGCAATGGCACATGACTGCACCACTTTGCAATGGCAGTTCCGGTAGTCCCCAGTTACTGTTGTTAAATAAATCACGGTGGATCTCATGTGACAGGCTTCCAACTTCCTGCTGGCTTCCCCACTGATTTTGCTTGTGAGACGCAAGCAGGGAAAGTCACAGATTGCAGTCATCTGACCATGGGAACCTATGAGTGTCAAATATCCAGGCCAGTTGCCGAGTGCCCAGATCACGATCAGATGACTATATTGGTGCTACAACAACTGGAACTTTGAGCACTGGCCATAAGTACCCTTGTTCAGTGCCATTATAAGTTCAGCCACTGAATGAGTGGTCCTTAACAAAAGATCATTGTATATTAGAACCGAATAAACATTTGAGGACAAATCTTTACAATCTTAATTATCTATTCAGACTTTTTTTTGAGGGGGGGAGGGAAATAATCAGAAGTTCTTGTGGAGCTTATTTTGGAGTTGTAATGAAGGAAGAAGTAGAATCCTTGTAATGGTTACATTACTTAATCTAGTCCAGACTTTTCCATGTTAGTTGGGAATTGGCTATTTGCAGCAAGAATCAAATAATAACGCATGGTTTAAGAACACGGGATACAATCAACCTGCTGAGGTTGCATAAATCTGAATTCTCTCAATACTTGGATAGAAAGAGGTATTGGGGGAACCCAATTTGCAATATTTGGAGTTCTAGAAGAAAAGCTTAATACAAAATTAAAAATAAGCCTCTTTCTTCAGTGTATTTTCTGTATGCCGACTTGACAGTTTTTGCGATCTTTGTGACCCTTTGATTGCTGTTGTGATTTTTGGATTCCATCAATGGATATTTGGTCTGATTATGACCTATTTTGATGTAATAGAGTTTCTATAATTCTGAAAAAATTATGATATTAGAATGGTAAGGAGAATTTCAGTTAGAAAATTATTTGCTAAAATAGTAAGGGGCAAATTTGATGCATTATGTAGAAAAATGAGGGAAGCTCAAGGTATAAAGCATAAACTCATAATCCTTTTCTTACACTGTCGGCCCTTAGAGAGTACGGAGTGATGTCAAAGAAGATTCCTTCATCTCCTCTCTAAAGATTGACTGTTAATTAATGTAGTAATTTATAAACATTGTGAAACCACTCTCTCAGCTTGTTCCTATCTGTAAGGACATCAAGAAAATTAATTATGAGTGCTGCTTTTTGAAATGTAATTAATGTCCCTTTGCTAGATGCCTGATTATGAGTTTTCCTTTCATTTGTAACTTGTTGCCTTCTTTTGAAGCTGATATTGTGGGTTCATTGTGATCTTTGTGCTTTATATAAATGGAGCTGTGCCTGCAAATGGCCACCACTGAGAATTTTGTTTAACTAAGAAATGTTTCAGTGAGAAGCACACCCTGCACTGGGTATGTTCTTAGACATGGCTGCTGTTGTCCTCTCAGTTCCTTTCTGACTGCCAATACAATAGCGCTGTTGGGAAGCTGTGGGGAAATTTCATCATTTTGAGTTTTTATTTGCTTTTGTCTCCTCCTTCTGATCGTGTAAAAAAATTGCATTATCATCTTTGTTGTTCATCAACACAGGGGCAAATTCACTTGTTTCACCACAAGGCCTTTGGACCAGGACATTCTAAGCATTGAGACAGGTCATATGTTAAAAGTCAAGGACTACCTGTACAAACAGTAACAAATGAATACAAAATTACTGATTTCATTCCAGATTATCCAGACTATATCTGTTAAGTATATAGATAGCTAAATACTAAAAATAAAATGGAAAAGAGGAAAAAAGCCTAAAAGAAAAGAAAATAATAGTTTATTACATATGCTTTTATGCCTTTTGGGTTTTCAATACACTGAGCAGCTCACTGCAGCAGCTTAATACATAATAAAACTATCATATAAATCATATCTAAAAATAGTAACATAATTAGATAGTCATAATATTTATAATATAACCAGGGTGTCATATATTATCAGAACCACTCTTATTCTTGTGGACAATTTTGAAACAGCTTTGAGAAGACCAGTTCACCAAAAATTACAGAGTTATTTGCCCTTATGGGAAATATTACTGATAATAGATTACATAAAGCCTATGGATAATTTAAAACAATATGTATTGGATGTAGAAAGGCAATTAAATTTGTACGCTGCTCCAAGAGGAGGTACCAATGTTATTTTACACCAGCAACCTATCTAAATCAAATAACTGTTCCCAAATTTAGAAGAGCACTGGCCTTACTTTGTTTTATTAAATGCTGATTTTTTACAATCAGCGTAATTAATGGAAACTATAGGAAAATTCTGTTTTTATTGTTTGTAAAAGTTGCCATCAATTACATTGATCATTGGCTGTTTACTTTTTATTATTTTATTATTACCATTTTTAAATATTTTAAAAAATCCCTTCACATCCTTATTGCATGGTATGTGCCTTCCTCAGTTCAGATCCCCTACCACAGTGGGTCTCAACCTTCCTAATGCCGCGATCCTTTAATACAGTTCCTCATGTTGTGGTGACCCCCAACCATAAAATTATTCCTAAAACCATTGAAAATATGGGTTTTCGGATGGTCTTAGGTGACCCCTGTGAAAGGGTCGTTCGACCCCCCAAAGGGGTCCCGACCCACAGGTTGAGAACCACTGCCCTACCAGAAGCCTAGTAATTTAATGGTTCTGTTCAGGATCTTAGCACAATTACATTTATCACCACCAATGTCTTTTGATCTTTGTTTACTACCACAATGCCTGTTTGATTGGCCAGCACCTACCTCTCCATCTGGATCTGGAAGTCAGTCCCACTGGATCTTAGCCTTGTTATTCTCCATATCTTTCTCTGGAAGCTTTCATCTGAACTTAGGAGGATCTAGCTCTTACATTGTGCAGATATATATAAGCATTTAAGGAAAGTGGCTTTGACACTCATCCTACTTACCCATCCATCCTCTTTTGGCTGGTGTACAGTCTCGGGATGTTGAACTTGGGATGGAAGCCTCCATATATCATGAGGAGTCCTCCTTTGGCCAGCTCACTATATCGACAACATATTTGATGACTGACAGGGCATACATGTGGACGGTGTGGTTCTTGTTCTTCCCATTTTGCTGACTATACATCTGAGTAGCAAATGCTTCAGGAAAAGCTCATAAAGGGGGTAAACCATCAGATTATCTTCCAGAGGAATCTAGTTATGTAATTGGAAATGGAATGACTTCAGTTGTTTCAGTCAGAATTATTGAGGGAGCATGAACTTCTTGGGCTAACTATCCCACAAGATAAAAGTATCTACTGAGTCATAGCATATTGTACTCAAAAAGGCCATATAAGGCATTAAATAGAAACCCTTTGTCAACATGACAATCCAAAATAACTCATCCCCAAAATGTTGCTGTTTAGCCTCTATCTGGATATATTCAGGGCAGGGAGGCCAACCTTTGTTTTACACTCAACTGTTCTTACTGATAGGGAGATTTTTCTAATATTCAGTTGAAATTTCCTTATATGTAATTTTAAAGCATTATTCTATGTCCTCACTCTGGAATTATACAGAAGTTGACCTCCTTCTATCTAGCATCCTTTCAAATATCTAAACAGCCCTATTGCATCCTAGTCAAAAATTCTCAATTCTTTCATTGGTTTCCAGTCTGTTTATCATTCTCATAGACCTCCTATGAATTGTTCCTCTTTCTCTGAAACCTTTTTCAAGTGTGATGCACTATTCAAAATGGACTTTGAGCAAAGGAGAATGAAGTTGAACAATTGCTTCCTGTTATTTCCAAGCTATACTATTGTTCCAGCCTCAAACAGCATTTGTCTTTTTAAAAGCCCCAGTGCATTAGTGACTCATATTCACTTGGTATTGTTCCACAATGATCTCACCACTTTATCCAAGGAATTAAGAGCAAATATTGTCAAGTAGTATTCTTTAAGTACAATTTCCAAACCAACTATGTTTAGATGACAGAAGCAATTCTCTGTGTGCTGTTGGAGAAAGACAAAGAACATGCCTGATTGAATATGTGAATCATCCTATATTAAGGACTACATTATGATGGTAAGAGAATTGCTTCAAGTTTGTTAACATTTGCTTTTTTAAAATCTGAAATATGCTTTCACTTCATTCAGTTTTAGATGCCTGTAAAATTGACAATTCCAACATGAGAATATCACTTTCCTCAATAGTTCTTCTATTTCCAGTTTTTAAAGCTTCTCTCTTTATTAGCATTAAGTCAACAAAGGTTGACCATGTTAGGCTGTTATCAAAGGTTGTTATCTTCTTCCACTCTCTGAAAGAAAAAGTGAATAATAAGACAAGTCAGGAATTTCCAAGAAAGTAAACTTTGGCATAATTTGTTTCCCAATAGATGGGGTAATAGTAATCAGTGCTATTTTATACCTTCCTGATAGCTTTGTATATTGCTTTTGAAAGTCATCCTCCACATTATTGTCTGATGGGCAAAAAAGAGAGAAAAGAAATGAACGTTATTGTCATTTGTTCTTCATTTTTAATCAATACATTCTCCACATTATTGTGAAATACATTCATTATATTATTTTCATTATATATTTGGTCTGTTAATTTTTTATTTTAACAAAAGTTTTAAAGTGCAACCAAGATTTCTGAGACGATTAAAAGCTCTTAACATGTGGTGCAACACCAGAATTCTTTTGTTTCTGTTGAACAAATTGTTTTCTTCTACATTGCAATATTTAAAGGAGACCTGGTGGCACAGTGGTTAGAATGCAGTATTGCAGGTGAACTCTCCTGACCTGCTCAGCCTTCTGAGGTCGGTAAAATGAGTATCCAGATTGTTGGGAGTGATATACTGACTTTTGTAAATCTCTCAGAGAGTGCTGTAAAGCACTATAGAGCGGTATATAAGTCTAAATGCTATTGCTATTGCTATATTTCCATCATGGATCTCATCTTATTTGGTCCCTATAATACCTACATATTTGACTTTTTATACCAAGACTTCAGTTTATGTTGTTTATTTCACATAATGGATCTTAATGCACTAACAATGAAGGCCATAAACAACCTGAAGTTCACTGAACAATTTAATAGACCTTATTACATCAAAATTTTCACTTGTTTCTAGAGTATCTACGGTAACTCATTATTTGAAATACTTAATTCAGAGTTTTTGACACCAACCCAGATATGATTTAAAGCCTCTTCGATCAAGCTCATACTTTTGCCGAACACATTCACTAATCCTAAACTGATAATAAAACACTTACTAAAAATTAATTGGAATATTATCAACTGAGAGCTCAAAGAAACCAAGAAAATAAAATAAAAGTTTATTAAGATTAAAAAAAAAGACTGAGGAAGTACTATCCAAATATGGTTTAAGGGATCAAGAGGTATCTATGTCATCGGAATAAACAGCTGATACAAAGTCATTGGTTTCTTTCAGTGTGAGAAACCTAATTGGTATTTAATGAAAAATTTGCATACATTTTGCAGAACATTTAGAAAGAGCATAGTTTTGTTGGAATGTAAAAGTTGGCGAAATTGAGGTACTTGGAATTACTGGAAAATATGCATTGGGAAAGCACATTATAGAGAAGGTGCGTTAATACAGATTTGTAAGAGAATTCTTTGCTCAATAGTACATCTGTTCAAGTAGCATAACACAGATTCTACAGCTGTATAACATCAGTTGGATAGCATCAGAATAGAATTGGTTATATAATAGGAAACAGAAGTTGTAGAAAGCCAGCCAGAATACTTCCAGGTGCAGATTGTGGAATAGACCATGAATTATTGCTGTGAAATATTTGAGTTAAAGAGAACAGATGTGCCAGCAGGATTTAATCTGGAAGATATATAGTCAGAATACCGATTAGTATAAGGAATAGACCTTTACCTTATGTGAAAGAAAAACTATTAGAAGAGATAAAGGAAAAAAAATGGTGGGAGAAAAATTTACAAAATTTCAAGGGGAGAAAGATCCAAGTTATTTCAGAATAAGGTACTATTATAGTAAGGAAAAGATAGGAAGGGAAACTTTCTGTAACAAGAAATATATATATATATAATGGTTTTATATAAAGATTTCTGTGAGAATGGTGTTATGTAACAGAATATGCAATGATTAAAAAAAAGGCAATTCACAGAAGCAGAATATGTATGCAAGGAGAAAAAAAATGAATATATAGTGCACTTATAGAAGGTTTCTGGTGAAATTTATTGATTGGTTGATTGGTTGCATTTATTTATCAGATTATTTTCAATTTTCCTCCCAAATTTCAGTTATCTCCAAAATAGCAATCTTGAAGGGTGATTGAGACTGACTGGCTCAAAATTGCCAAGTCAGTTTCCACAACTAAGAATGGATGTGAACCTATGTCTCCCCAGTCTGAGAATAAACAAGAGTACAATACTCACTCTCGGGAATGTACTGTGGAGTTACATTTAAATAGGAGATATTTAATCCAGTTAAGTTAAAGAATAAAAGGCCACCAATTCTGTTAGATCATGTGCAGCCAAGCATAAAAGCTATTTGATTGTCAGAAGGAAGAGAGAGGATTAGAGTAACAAAAAGCAGGAAAGGGAAATGATAGCCCTGAGAATGTCTGTTTAAGAGGAAAATCCCTAAACTAATACTGGCTACATCTACTGCTCCTAATGATCAAGAGGATGAGAAAGTACACTAAGGAAATATCTGGAAAACCCGCAAAAGTGGTTCTTTCCACTACTTCCTCACACTATGTATCATCTCATGATTCATATCACTTTGTGTGGATGCTGGAACCAATCTCTGAATAGTGATTTCTTCTGCAGGCAGTATTTCAGCTTAACAAGTCCTTTGTGTTTCACATTGCTTACAAGCTACTGATATTTAACATCAGTGAGCTTCGGGCCTGCATAACACTCTGGGATTAGGAAAGCAGAATGCAGCTCTTGTTATTTTCATGCATTGCGGTTGGGTTTTGGTGGATTGGTTTCAAAATCCAACAGATGCTTTATATGACACTTGACCTCCTTGAGCTGCAGTTACATATTCTGTTTCAACTGAGAGGGCAGTATTTATTTATTGTTTATTTAGTGGTTCGATTTATATGCTGCCCTTCTCCGGAGACTCAGGGCGGCTTACAATGTGTTAAGCAATAGCCTTCATACTTTTGTATATACCTGCTTAGTAGGGCTTTCGGTCCCCCCAAGTGGTGTTCTTTTTTATACAAAGTCAGCTTATTGCCCCTACAGTCTGGGTCCTCATTTTACCTACCTTGGAAGGATGGAAAGCTGAGTCAACCTTGAGCCTGGTGAGATTTGAACTCGCAGTAATTGCAAACAGCTGGCAGCTAAGTGCTACTTTAACAGCACTTTAGTCTGCTGCACCACCAAGGCTCTTGTAAATGGATGTCTCTTATAGCCCAGCTGATAACTCCTCCATAATAGATTGTTGGCAGATGTTCCATTTTTTTAACCTTTGGGCTCAATTTTCATCCAGGTAGCTACTAGTATAAAATTACTGTTTGCAGGTAACTTTAATCTCACATCTACTTTTCTTTTTAGATCCTTTTTGATTGCAATTCAACGTTTTGAGTGTTCTTTTTCTGTACAATACTCTTACTGCTGCTACAGTTGCTGGCTGTGTTCCAGCTGAGGTATCCAAGAACATCCCAGTTGTTGTTGTGTCCAGACTGCTGCATTGTTGAGTCTTGGCTTCATTGCTTTAAGAAAATCTGCTTCTAGAAGCTTCTCCATTTCATTACCTTCACTCAGCCTTAAGTGTTTCATCAAAGTCATTATTTTCTGTTTTTGGTTAAAGAAGTTTCCATCTTCTATTTCAGCCTGCATCCTGAGGTATTAGGTCTCAACCAGATTTTCCTTTTCTCCTTTATTTCCTCATTTAAGTATTTATAATTTCCTCACTATCTTCTTCATCTTCATGACACAAAATGAAATCATCAGCATAAATTACAATGTATACCCATCTTTCATCCTTTCATATGAAGGATAAGCAAGGATTGCTATTATCTTCTGCAACTCTCTTGAAAGTCAGTTTGGTTTAGCATTGTACTCCAGGCTCTTGCAGCTTGCTCTTTTGCAGTTTGCACACACATCCTATTTTTCCAGGTTCTATCAATGAACGCAATGTCTTCTTGTTATTGCAACTGTACAGTCGCAGTCAGTCCTTGTTCAGAGGACTACACTGTTTTGTTGTCTGTTGGGCAATCTAAATTGATTTCAGGCATTCCATTAACACTTTGGTTTTGTTTTTCACCAAAGTAGGTGAAAGTATGCAATTGACTCATTTCTGTGGCAGAACCAAAGATTCTATACCCTTTGCAGCCTAGGTCATAGGCATTAAATAGCCCAGAGCAGGGATCTGCAACCTTAAGCACTCAATGAGCCATTTGGACCAGTTTCCCACAGAAAAGAAAACACCTGGAGCCACAAAACCCTTCCTGTGCCTGACTATTTCTTGAGAGGCCACTAAACTAACATACGTTGTTGAATTAAATGTTCTGTTTTCTTCTGAAACTTTTCCTTGGATTTATCCATGGTTGGCCTACCGGGGGTTGAAAAGCTCAATAAATCGTGTGACGGCAGGTATTGTACATTGGCGGTTGTGACGCATATTTTGAGTGACAGGGAGCAGCAGCAGAGGGGTGAAAGAGCCACATGCGGCTCCAGAGCCGCAGGTTGCTGACCCCTGGCCCAGAGTATTGAAGAACTCAAAGAAATGGTGCAAGATTGGAAGACATGGAGAGACCTGGCCCACAAAATCGCCAAGGGTCGGATGCAACTGATGGATAACATCATCATTATCATTAATCATCACATACCACAGAAATGATATTGCTTCTCTTCTATTTTGAGAACAACCTATTTTGCAGGCAAGTTGCCCTTATATTGTTTCTCTTCAGTATTCGGGAGTCTAGCATTGTGTCCTTTTCAATAAAAAGTTCTTTCCCCTCCCTTTCTGCTATGACATTGGTTCTATAACACATGGAGTGGCTTTCTCATGCTTAATACCTTCCTTCAAATACAATATGTTGCATACATTATCATTATTCCTTGTCATAGGCTTTGTTCCAAATGTGTTGTTTGCTCTAGTCACAGCCCTTTGAGATTTCAAAATACTTCACCTTTCTCTTTGAAAATGTATGCGAAAACATATTTTGAAAAAGCTTGTAAAATATCAGAAAAAGAGGGGTCCTCAATGAAAAATATCCGCAGGGGTTACTCTGAATCAAATCTAGAGTTTCCTTTGACTATTTTTCATTGCTCTAATGTAATAAATACACTTTAATTCAGGATCGTGACACTTAGTAATTTTCATCTTATATATTTTGTTTTGCTGAATTTTTATTTACCTGATTGTATTTCTACCTTATTTTCTTTTTTATTGTGAACTGCCCAGGGTTCAAATATATCAAATCAAATATATCATCATCATCATCAACACCATCACCATATTGTTAAATTGTCCTTCTTCAGCTTTGAAATATATTCATATAGTCAGAAAGAAAGAAAGAAAGAAAGAAAGAAAGAAAGAAAGAAAGAAAGA
>WNWU01015595.1:0-11352 GCA_012654045.1 Ptyas mucosa | reverse complement strand
ACAGAATCTTCCAGGTAACTAAAATCTTTGGTTAACCATTACTACTGACTTAAGCACTTCTAATGTTTAGCTATGGTTAAAGTCTAACACACATCCCACTTCCTCTCCTCCTGTTCCTCTTATTTACAGAGTTAGGGTCTTATCTTCTAATGCCATTTCCTGGCACCTACGTGCAAGTAACCTTCCTTATCTGAGGTTTGCCATCCAAGATAGGAAAATTCCTGCACATATGCAGACTGCAGACTCCTACATGACCTCTCTTTTTATTTAATTTTGAGGGAACCAAGATTTTTGTATATATCGCATTTGGTGAGGAGGCAGAGAGAGAGGGACAGGATGAAACATAGTAATTAATGAGGGAATACACTGAATGAAACAACAAGCAACTAACATGACAATAATAATCACAGCATAAAAAAACAACTGCTTAAACCAGGACCAATCAGGAAGCCAATTGGTCAACCAGTCAAAAGGAGAGGAAATAGCATGAACATTATTCTGAAAATATGATTGGAGTTTAGCAAGTTCATCTTCAATGGTTTTGTTCAAAGAGTGAAAATGAACAGCACATCCACGATGGCCAACAAGTTTACAAAAACCTCCTTGTCGTGCTAACAAACAGTCAATAGCAAAACATTGCTGGAGCACATCCTGATTCAGGTCCTCAATTTCATGTTGGAGATCACGAACAATAGCAGCAGTGGCATTAATTGATTTCTCCAGGCGACGTGTTAAGCCCAGGATAGAATGTCTATTTTCTTGAGCTATAGCCACTTCTTAAGCCCCTAAAGTGATCACCCCAGTAATAGCTCCAGCCACAGCACGGCCAAAGATATTTAGAGAGGACAGTTGTGTATCAATGATAACTTCATCATTACATGTAGGACCTAATGGAGCATGGCGCTGTCGTGAAGAAGAAGAGAGAGCACCAATCTGCACAGGTAGGGAAAAGTAGCCAATAGCAGCACACTGATAGTTCTGAGGGTGTACGTTGGTTGCATATTTGTCAAAAAAGAACCACATATTAGGGTCCTTTAGTTGCCAGCCAGCACAAATGGATCCAGTATCAGTCATATCAGAAGCGTTAAAAATAGGAAAATTATCAGGATACATTTCAGGCACAATATTAGGCCCATACAAAGAAGAATTAAAGGTTCCCCAGAGCCAATAATAGTCAGTACAATAACTATAATTCCCTACTTTCGATAAAATGCGTCAAGCCTTAGCATAATCATTCCAATTGTCAAGCCAAGTATGGAGAGCATAACAGCAAAAACATAAGCCTCTAGTATATTGATTAGTACGAAGATAACACCAACGAACAGAATTAAGTTGCGTTGGTGGCTTAGAAAACAACCAAGAATAATGAATGGTTTGCAATTGGGAAACAATAAAGGAAGATGAAGATATTAAATCAGGTATGAAAGCAACTTGACCAAAAGCCATAGGAGGCTCATAGTACAGGGTGACATTAGTACCGTGAACCAAAAACATATATTGAGCATGACGAACCCAGAGATTAGGATTAAGTTGTATAGGCTGAGTGTCATTCAAAGCAGTATCAGAACCAAGAGAAGACAAGAGAATACAAAAAAGAATTGTGACAGAATTAGCTGTAATAATAGCAAAACCAGCAGCAACTAGATTTTCAGGAGTCTGAGGTAGGTCAGCATGAGCCAACTGCTGTTGAGCTTGGTATGTTGTGGCCTTCACTTGCCCCCATGTGATTGGCAGGGGTCGTTGATGTTTTGGAAGACAGACCTCCGTTTTGAGAGTCAGATTGAAGTTGGGAATTGGGTTGTGCAGACCCTGATGCCAAGCCATGATAGGGTCGAATCCACAAAGGTTGGCGAGTCTGGGGGAGTTCAACTGCCGCGTAACCACGTCCCCAAGTAATTAGACGAGCAGGTCCTTGCCACTCAGGATTAGGAGCAAGACGATACTTTACTAGTGGTCTTGTCAGTGGTTCTATTGCACGAAAATGAACATTAACAGGAACATCTGAAAAAGATTCTACAAGAGTCAAATAATTCCAAGTAAATAAGGCAACAGATAATAAATGTTGAATTTTTCGCAAATGCTAAGGACCAGTCTCTCTCTTTTTTTTAAATAAATATTTTATTGAATTTATATACATACATAAAGTAACATTTCTATTAACATCGGATATGCAGTGTTTATACATATATACATGGTATATACCTGGTGTCACTTATGCTGTTTGTTGCTATTTATTTAACACACCTTTTACTCCTTATTTTGTTTTATCATTCATCCATTCATACCACCTTCCCCACACAGTATAATAATCTGAGTTCTCATCATTATTTATTTCATGGGTTAGTTTACTCATCTCTGCGCACTCCAGTATTTTCCTAATTATAAGTTCTTCTGGTGGCAGGACTTTCTCTTTCCAGTATTGTGCGTAGGCCAGTCTAGCAGCTGTGGTTATATGTATTAATAGGTGAATCTTTTTCTTTCCATACTCCTTCTTTACTATTCCCAGGAGAAATATTTCCGGTTAATATCCGGATAATTCAATATCTTCTCCAATTATTTCTTGTAACCATCTCTGAATTCTACTCCAATATCTTTTTGCTTCGGGGCATGTCCACCACATGTGAAAGAAGGTGCCCTGACCATAGCCACATTTCCAGCAGTTTGGGTGTATATTGGGGTACATCTTTGCTAGTCTAGCAGGTGCTAGATACCACCTGTGGAGCATTTTGTATTGATTTTCCTTATACGTTGCAGCTCTGGTCAGTTTGTAGTTTTTATTCCATGCCTCTTCCCATTCATTGAAGTTTATGCTATGTCCAATATTTTTCTCCCATACTCTCATTTGATTTTTAGCTATATCCTCAGCTCTGTCCTTATCTAATAAGTAGTTATATAACTTAGCCAAAACTTTTTTTTCTGTTCCCATCAGAATTTTATCTATGGTTATCCAGATTCCTAGATATTTTATTTTTTTGACAACCTGTAATCCCAACGTTAATCCCATTATTTTAATTTGTTTAGTCATGAAATTCCAATTTAAATTATCAAATGCCTTTTGGGCATCTAAAAAGACTAAGGCCATCTGCTTTTCTGGGTGTTCTTCATAATATTCTAGGATATCCAACACAATTCTCAGATTGTCCCTAATTTGCCTCCCCAGGAGGAATCCGTTTTGATCTTTATGTATCCAAGCGTTTAATATTTTTTTGGTTCTTTCCGCCATTATACTCATAAATAATTTGTAGTCAGTGTTTAGAAGGGAAATTGGCCTGTAATTCTGAATTTATTTTAGGTCGACACCTTCTTTCAGCAGAAGTGTGACATGCGCTTCCCTCCACGAGTCTGGGATTTTTGAACCCATCAAAGCCTCATTGAAAATTTCCACTAATTTTGGTTGTAATGTTTCTTCTAATTTTTTCTATATTTCTCCTGGGAATCCGCCTGGGCCTGGCGATTTGTTATTTTTAAGTTTATAAAGGGCTGCTTTAAGTTCTTCAATTGTTATCTTTCCATTGAGCATTTCCCTCGCTTCCTCAGTTATTCGTGGAAGCTCTGCGTTTACCAGGTATTGCTCTACTTTTTCTTCTGGGACCTCCTCTTCTTTGTATAGGGCTTCATAATATTCCCTCGCTCTTTCTAATTTATCTTCTTCTTTATTTAAGAGGTTACCCTCAGAGTCTTCTAATATTTGGATTGTCCCTTTTTCATTTTCCTTTTTTAATTTATAGGCCAGCCACCTGCCCGACTTGTTGGCATTCTCAAAATAATATTGTTTTGTTCTTTTTATTTTTTGTGCTAGATCCTCTTGATCTAAGATATTCAATTTATGCCTCCACATCAGCCAATTTTCTTTTGCTACATTATCTCCGGGGTTTTCTTGGAGTTTTCTTTCCGCTTCTCCTAAGTGGTTTAAAAGATCTTCCAGGGACTTTCTTTTTTCTTTGTTTTTATACGCACTATATGATATCACAACCCCTCTTAGATAGGCCTTCATTGCATCCCATACTATTGCACGGGACGTTCCTTGATTTTCGTTTTCTTTGAAAAAGGACTTTACTTCTTCTTTAAGTTTTTCTACACACTCTTTATCACTCAATAGTTTCACGTTAAACCTCCATCTCTGTTGTTTCTTTCTTTTTGTGCTCTTCCACTTTATTTCTAGGGGGTTATGATCTGCCCAGGTGTTTGGGCTGATTTCTGCTGTTCCTATTTCTAATCCAAGCTTCCTGGTGACCCATGCCATGTCTATTATCGACCATGACTTTTGCGGGTTGGAGTAAAATGTATACTGTCTATCGTTTGGGTGTAGGGTTCGCCATATATCAATTAGATTCAATTCATCGGCTAAGTCAAAAAAAGCTCTCGGTAAATTTGCCCTTTTATTTTTATTAGTTTTATTACTTTTATAGTCTTTATCCGAGTCCACAATTCCATTAAAATCACCTATTATGCAAATTTCATTATATTCCATTTTTCCTAATTGCTCGTGAAGTTTTTTAAAGTATTCTCCCTGTTTTTTATTTGGAACATAAATACCCACTAGTAACATTTTGGAATTACCTCTCATAACTTCAATCATGAGAGTTCTTCCCTTTGTATCGTTGTATTTTAGTTCTGCTTTAATTCCTTTTTTAACATAAATTACTACCCCCCGTTTTTTTTTCTGCTAGTGAAGTGAATGTTTTACCATATTTTTTATACTCTAGACATTTACCCTCATCCTTTTTTATGTGAACCTCCTGTAAACAAATTATGTCTGCATTTTCTTTTGCTAGTTTTGTAAGTGTTAATTTCCTCTTTTTATGGCCATTTAATCCATTAACATTTACTGATATTAGTTTCAAATCATTCATTCCTGTTTTCCTTGTCCGGTTCTTAGTTTCTGTTTGTTCTTACGGCTTTTACTGGTCTTGTTTTTTTCCCTTTGGCTTCTTCTTCTGTCTTCTTCTCCTCCGCAGTTCCTTCCTTGGTATTCCATTGGTGTGAGGTTTCCTCTTCTAGATTTGTTGCCTCTATTTCCTCTTTGCTGCTTTGTTCTTCTTCCGTACCTCTTAGCTGGTCGAGGAAATTTTGCGCTGTACTCAGACTATCTATTTTTATTTTCCTCCCTTGCCAGGTGATTAGCATCCCTTCTGGCAGGAGCCATCTGAATAATATATTCCTTTTGTTCAGCTGCACGGCTAGAAATCTATAGTCCTTTCTCACCTCCCTCGCTCTTCTTGGCACCTGTTTTAAAATTATCACTTCTTTTCCTCTGTATGTTATTGGTTCTTCTCTTGCCATATTGTACAGGATGTCTTTCACTTTTTTTCTCACGAACCTAACATGGACTTCCCTAGGGAGCCTGTTCCTCCTTGCATAATTTGTCTGTACTCTGTAGACATCGTCCAATTCTCTGATGATCTCTTGCTTGTCTTGTTGGAGTACTTCTGCAATCAGTTCTTCCATCCTCTCTCCTGTTGTGGCTCCGACACCCGAGCCCATCGCATCGGAGGAAGAAGGCTCCAAACATGAAGGAGAGGAGCCAGCCAGGCCTCCCTCCCCCAGCCCCTCCTCTCTGGCAATTCCTCAGCTGCCG
The DNA here is from genome assembly GCA_012654045.1 of Ptyas mucosa. Classification (NCBI taxonomy): domain Eukaryota; kingdom Metazoa; phylum Chordata; class Lepidosauria; order Squamata; family Colubridae; genus Ptyas; species Ptyas mucosa. Next base: position 5,774 of record WNWU01015595.1, on the reverse strand, counting down.
GCCGAAGGAGAGGAGATTAGCCAGGAGCCAGGTGTCTCCGATTGGTCAGAAAGTGATGAGGAAAGTAGGCTGTGGCTGGACCCACGTCAGCGTCGGCGTGCTAAAAGATCCCAGCAAATGAGGAGGCATGCCAGGGATTAGCTGAGTCACTGGACCACACCCCACAGGCTATATAAAGGAGTGGGGTGGCAGTTTGAATTCTGTGACGGACAAAGTTTCATTCTTGTTAGTTTCTTGGTGTCAAACCTCAGTCGGCTTCAAGGATTGGAATTTGGACTGTGTTTTTCCCAGCTGGTGTGTATGTGTTTGTTATCTGGTGACGGAATACCACCCCCCTTGTTTAGTAAAGAACTTGGCAGCCGGTTCCCATAGGGCTGCCCAAGCCTTGGTAACGAAACCTCCGTGTGTGCCAGTCATTTAACCCTCGTCTGTCTGTGTGGGTTTGTGCGTGTGGGGGACGGGGACAGAACATCTCCCAGGTCCTCCTCTTTGTCTTCTACAATATTTTGGAAGTGTAGGTAAAACGACGCCCTGTCCATCTCCAATTGGATTATCGAATCCCCGAGGTCCCTATTTTGCATTGTCAACGTCTGGTCCACAGTATCTAGTTTCTTCTCGTTTTGTTCTATTCTTAGTTCTGCCTTCTGGATCCTTTGTTCGTTATTAAATATTGAGACTTGACTCTCATTCATCTTCTGGTCCAGTGCATGAATATCTGTTTTTAATTCAGCATGGTTGTTTGATATTTTTTCCTGCATAGCCATCATGGTTTCTTGAATTAGCGTCAATGTTGATTGCATGGTTTGCATTGTTGGTGTTGCTATGGATTTTTCCATTTTGGACAGCCCTTCCGTTGATTTCTGGGTAGCTGGAGAAGTCATAGTTATGGTGGGATTAGAGGGGGTCTTTTTTCCTGTTTTCAGAATCGTAGATGACATGCTTGTCATTTCTTTCAGGATTATTTTTTGATCTCTAATTATTCTCTCAAAGTTTCTCCAGATTATCATTCACTGGCTGCCACCTCTTTTTTTCTAATATTATCTGTTGTTTTCTGTTGCTAATGCCTTTTCTGATTCTTCAAATATGGGTAAAGTCTATTTATCAATCAATATTGATTTAACAATCTATGTCACTTCCAATCAATGTCTTAAACAAGTATCACTTAGTTTGTAGTATTGCTAATAGAAATTAATTTGTAGTTTATAATTAATTAATTAGTTTGTACTTAATTAATTTAACCATTAATAATTAATTAGTTAATAGGGATTGATTATACTTGCAAATAATTAATTCAAGTCCTACTAACACACAATGATTATCTAGCCTCTCTTGATAACTTAAATCACACTACTTCCTGACTAAAACACAATTATAGTCTATAACTTAATTTTCTGTGTCCAACTTGATTCCTAAAGTTAATTTCAGATTTGAGATCTTATATAGCTATATATAAATGAGTTAATATAAATAGGTACTGTAAATGAAAGTAAATGTAGTTAAATATAAATCTAATAAACTGTATAGAAATATATACTATATATGAGAAGAGATCAAAAATTGATTAGTATAAAAGTTAACAGTTCTTATTAATATTAATATATAAAAAGTCAGAATATTAAAGAAAGGATTATCAAAAAATATCAAAGTTACAATAGGGGTCTGAAAATCTTCCCCTTAATTTCCTCCCCCCCTTTTAGAAAATGTAATGTTCTTTATCCCTCAGCCTCCAATCTTCTCCAAGCCTTTCTTTTTCCCAGGATCATTAATCAAAGTCAGTGCGCTATGGTAGTTCTTGCTGCTAGATTGTCTATGTGCCAGCCCTTTCAATTGTTGCTCTGTCAGCTCTCTATAATGGCTGCACTTCCTGCTCACTGGTACAGTCAGGTAGAGTCAACTCTCCAGCTTGCTTCACCCTCCGCTAGTTTTACTGCTATAGGCAACAAAAAAAAAGAGTTTTTCCTGAATTCTTAATTCTTCTTACTCACTGTGCCCACCGAACCTCTTTTTATGCAGGGGTCTCGTGTCATCAGTCTTTCGTTCTCCGCACCAGCTTGTCGAGCTCTGTAGTCTTTCAATCTGCTCTCTAATCGCAGTCGCCGCTCTTTTCCTCTCTGAGCCCTTCACGCCCGACTCCGCCGACCCCTTCTTCTGATGTCCGATTTCGCATAGGCAGGGAAAGCATGTTTATCCAATTTCAACACTGCAACCTCCAATCTTCCTTGTTTCCCGTCTCGTTGCCAGCTACCACAGCTTCAGGTCTGCCATTGAATGGCTGACTCATGCGTATTGGTTTGACAGAGCTGCCCGGTCTTGCGATAAGCGTTTGCACTTCGCTTTCTCGCTCACCCGGCTCTCTCTATCGTCCATGGGGCTCTCCAGGTCCCATGACCCCGAAAGGATCCCCAAAACACGGTGACAGGCGGCATTGAGGAGTAGCGATCACTCACTCAGCACCATGTCGCTGCAGATCACCAACTGGAAGTCTGGTAAGGATCAGTCTCATTCTGCAGCTGTCTTTGCAAAAAGGACTTAAAAGTTCGATGGGCACGTTCCACAATAGTTTGTCCTTGAGAATTATAGGGAATGCCATGGACTAAGGTTATTTCCCATTGCTGACAGAAAAGACTAAAGTCTTTACTGATATATGCAGGACCATTGTCAGTTTTAATTTGAACAGGACAGCCCATAATTGAAATAGCAGCTAAACAATGAGTGGTGACATCCTGAGCCCACTTGTGATGGGATGCAGTAACCCAAAGAAAATGAGAATGAGTATCAATGATAACATGCAATTTATCATATGGCTTGAAAGGGGAAAATTGTGTTACATCCATTTGCCAAATTTGATTGGCAGAGGTACCCCTAGGGTTGACCCCACTGGGGAATGGAATGGCTGACTGTTGGCAGGAGGGACATGCTCGTACAATATCCTGAGCCTGTTCCAAAGGAATATGAAACTGTTTTGCCAAAGATTTTGCATTTTGGTGAAAATATGAATGACTAGTCACCGGATCAGAAAATAAAGAAGCAATTTCTTTAAGGGATTCATCTGCGATGTGGTTACCTTCAGTAAGGGCATTGTTAAAAGGAGTATGACTGCGAATATGCTCCACATATAAGGGATATTGTCGATTCTCCAAATGATGCTTAAGAGACAAAAACAAAGCTAGCAAATTTATATCTAATGACAATGCACAATAAGAAAATGGCAAAGATTGCATAACTAAATAGACATATTGTGTATCAACCACAAGATTAATTGGGTGCGTAGGGAAAAGTTGTAAAGCTAATATAACAGCTGCAAGTTCAGCCCGCTGGGCGGAAGTTTGAATTGACATGAATTTTGAATGCCATTGGGAGTCAGCGTGCCAGACCACCACCCCTCTTTTTGGTGAACCATCTGTAAAAATTGTCAGAGCAACAACAAAAGGGGTATGTACAAAAATAGTAGAAAAAGATGTGTTTAGAGTAGTAGTAACCACAATTCTAGGATCTTTTGGTAATGAATATAAAACTTCTCCAAGATAATTGGAGAAGGCAATCTGATAACTTTCAGATATCATCATAAGATGATAATGCTCAATCTTTGTACGGGTGAAAGCAATGCCTATCAAATCCTGTCCAATCAGTTGCAAAGCACGCTTTCGGCCTTTTATAATCAATTCTTCTAAGGCAGACTGGTAAGGATAAATGTTTCTAGGTGGAGTAGCGGATAAATTTAACCACTCATGAATAGCTATTTTTAATGTGCTCTTAATGGTATATAAACACCCAGTAGGCAATGGAGAAGTAGGAAGAATAGCTAAGCGCAGTCCTGCTTCTATTGACTCAATTCGATCAACATATTGTTGCTTAACTTTGTCCAAGATGAGCTGTAAGCACCTTTTTTGATCATTCATCAAATGAACTGTATCACCAGGGGATTGCACTCCTTTTAAGGGTTGGAATAGAGGTAACATATCACCAGTTGTTATGCAGAAGAAAGGCCTAGCCCAGTTAATAATGCCTAGCAACTTTTGCCATTGAACTAAAGTATAAGACTTTTGTACCTTTAAGTCGGGCAATACTGGAATGGAAGAAACTTTCAGTAACCTATGACCCAAGTATAGGTAAGGTTCAGTTTTCTGAATTTTATCATCTGCAATAAACAACCCCTTCTCTGCAACAATAGTTTTTAATTCCTGCAGAAGGGCTATAGAATCAAACTGAGGAGCAGCTATTAAGATATCCATGTAATGATAAACCAAATAAGATGGACATTTCTCACGAAATGGCTGAAGTGCATTGTTCACAAAATACTGGCACAAAGTAGGAGAATTAAGCATGCCCTGTGGTAAAACATGCCAATGATATCGTTTGGTTGGCATGCTATTATTAAAAACAGGAACAGTAAAAGCAAATTTTTCTTTATCCTGTGGTTGAAGTGGAATAGTAAAGAAACAATCCTTTAAATCAACAACCAACAATTGATAAAAATTAGGAATTAAATTAGGATTAGGAAGACCACATTGCAAAGGACCCATTGGCTGAATACATCTATTTATGATCCGCAAATCATGTAATAATCTCCATTTCCCACTTTTCTTTTTAATAACAAAAACAGGAGTATTCCAGGGGCTAGTAGAGGGTTCAATATGACCAGCAGCTAATTGTTCCTGAACAAGTTGCTGTAAAGTAGATAATTTTTCCACCGAAAGGGGCCACTGCTCCACCTACACGGGGGCAGTAGAGAGCCACTTAAGGGGAAGAGCCATCATCCAAAATCAATTGAGTATTTAAACAAAAAAGGAGGTCCTGACCCCAAATATTAGTATGAATATCCAAAATATAAGGTTGCAGGGCAAAGGACTTACCAGCTGCTGTGGAGAATTGAATATCTCGTACACTCTGCCAGGCTGTAGTGGAACCACCTACACCCCATAAAGAAGAAACTGACTTCTTAGGCCATTGTACAGGCCAGTGTAAAGATGAAATACCAGTAACATCGGCTCCAGTATTCAAATAGAGAGTTAACAAAGGGCGAAAGGAAGTAACAGACTGAAGTAAAGCCACAGAAGGAGAGGTAGAACCAAAACCAGCATCCCCACGTGCCCCTGTGCCAGAACACGGGATGTGATATGGAAGCAAAAGTAATTGAGCAATAAGAGGTTTGAGCAGGAAGAGTTTTAGGAAGATTCACCCAAGCCTGAATAAAAAGAGTTCCAGTGTAATCAGAATCAATAACACCAGGGACTACAAAGCACCCCTTTTTATGAGCTGAAGATCGAGGCAAGATAAGACCCACTAAACCAGAGGGAAGAGGGCCTTTAAATTGAGAAGGAATCAATTTAACCTCCAAAAGAAATTTAAATTCCACAGATTCCTGAGTTATTAAATCGAGCCCAGTACTACCTGCTGTGGCTGGGACTGCGGAAGAAAGGCTGGGGGAGGAGACATGACTACGAGAAAGGCACTCTTTTGGCTCTGGGTGGGTGCCGCACCCATTGGCAAGTTTCCCAACCAAAAACGGCACTGATTAGCCCAATGAAATCCTTTTTTACAAATTGGGCATTTTTTAGAAGGGCGATTTTGATAGGCTGCAGGAGTCGAGCGACAGTCCTTTTGAAAATGTCCAGGTTTACCACATTTAAAGCAATTGCCAGCAGGACGTTGCCCTTTTTGTATAGCAGCAGCTAAAAGGTGCATTTTATATGTTTGAGAACCAATATCCTGGCAAACCCGCAGCATGTCAGCCAAAGTATAATGATTGGTAGCTTTTAAGGGCTGCAAGGCTC
>WNWU01015585.1:14950-25788 GCA_012654045.1 Ptyas mucosa | reverse complement strand
CTCTCTATCTCTCTATCTCTCTATCTCTCTATCTCTCTATCTCTCTACCTATCTACCCATCTACCTCTATCTATCTATATATCTATCTATCAACTGACCAAGGAGAGATTCAACCTAGAAATGAGGAGGAACTTTCTGACAGTGAATACAATCAACCAGTAGAACAAAAGTTGCTTTCGGAAGTTGTTGGAGCTTCATCATTGGACGCTTTCAAGAAGAGACTGGGCTGCCATCTGTCAGGATCTCCTGCTTGGGCGGGGGGTTGGACTAGATAACCTACAATGTCCCTTCCAACTCTGTTAATCTATTACCTGTTATCTATCATCGATCATGTTTGTAAGCTGCCCAGAGTTTTACCTTCTGCTAAAATGATACATTTTGTAAACAAACAAACAAACAAACAAACTTGGATGCATTCTTTAAGTTAGCCCATTTGAGACATGCTGTTTCCAAATCTGTTGCCCCGCGAGGTGCCATTTCACCCAGTTGAAAGTTTCAAACAGACAAACAGACCGGCGTGTTTTAGAATTATACAGAGCAGGGGTCTCAAACTTGATTTCATTGAGGGCTGCATCAAGGTTGTGTTTGACTTCAGGGAACCAGGGTGGACGTGGCCAGCTCAACGTCACTCGTGTCGGGGGCGCCTGTACTGGCACAAGTGCTCTGCCAGCAAAAACAGGCTCCCGAACTCCGTTTTCGGCTGCAATGCCTCCTGCAGCTCTCTGCCAGCAAAAATGGAGCTCGGGGCCCTTGTGAGCTCTGTTCCCACATGCGGCCCTCCCAAGCTCCATTTTCGCTGGCAGAAGCACCGTGGGCTTCTTGGCTGTTTCCAGGGAGGCCTCGCGGGCCAGATCTAAGTCCCCCATGCCCCCCCCCCGGCCTTGAGTTTGACACCCCTGATATAGAGAGGAGGAGGAGGAGGAAGAGGAGGAGATAGCAGATGTCGGGGCTGTTGAACGGAGAGGACGAGAACTGCGATAGAGGAAACGCCCCAAGTTTTGACAAAAGTTTGCCCACCGCCGTGGTTTCCGCCAAGGGCACAGCCATGCGAGGACGCGTTGCGAGCCTTGGCGTGGGTGGCAGTTCTATTCTGAAAGCTTTTAATGGCTCCAACTCTTCCCGGGGAAGGTTGTGGAGGGCAGCCCCCTTGGCATTCCTGCCAAGGATTTCATAGCTAAATGCGGGCCCTGGCTGCGAGCCCAGGCGGGAGATCAGGCAAGAATGTTTTATAGCTCAAACACGGCAAGCCTGAATTCTCCCAAAACCACGCTTCACTTTTGCCTGACCTTCCGAGGAAAAGTTTGTCCCCATTATACAGATTGGAAGACTGAGGCCAGCAATGCTGGGCTGGGTCCTTGGGGGTAAATATTTGTCAACATGGAGCTATTATGCAGAGAGAGAGCGAGAGAGGGAGGGAGGGAGGAATAGAAGATAGATAGATAGATAGATAGATGATAGATGGATGGATGATGGATGATGGATGATGGATGATAGATAAATAGATAGATAGATGATAGATAGGTAATAGATAGATATATGATAGATAGATAAATACATAGATAAATACATGGATAAATAGATAGATAGATAATAGATAGATCGATCGATCGATCGATAGATAGATAGATAGAGATCGATCGATCGTGGGTTATTTTCAGGTTGTAGATATAGATGATAGATAGATACTGTAGATAGATAGATAGATAGATAGATAGATAGATAGATATAGATTAGATAGATAGATAATAGATATATGATAGATAGATAAATACATGGATAAATAGATAGATGATAGATAGATAATAGATAGATAGATGATAGATAAATACATAGATAAATACATGGATAAATAGATAGATAGATAGATAGATAGATGATAGAGATAGATAGATAATAGATAGATGATAGATAGATAGATAGATGATAGATCGATTGTGGGTTATTTTCAGGTTGTAGATATAGATGATAGATAGATAGATACTGTAGATAGATAGATAGATAGTTAGATAGATAGATAGATAGATGGATAGATAGAGATTAGATAGATAGATAATAGATCGATCAATCAATCAATCGATCCTGGGTTATTTGCAGGCTGTAGCTTCTTATATGGCTTTATAGGTTATCCCCATTTGTTTAGTGACGGTTCGCAGTTGCAACGGCATTGGAAAAAGTGACTAATGACCACTTCACACGCCTCCGGGATGCTGCAACCCTCATAAATGATTACATGCCAGTTGCCAAACGCCTAAATTTTGATCACATGACCGGAGAATACAGCGACGATCACAACTATGAGGTTGCGTCGTAAGTGTGAGGACTGTCATAACTCATTTCCTCCCCCCCCCCAGTGCTGTTGTAACTTTGACCTAAGCGGCCGGCCATTAAGTTGAGGACTACCTGGATTGGGGTTTATTCGGATTCTGATCTGAATCTTCTGCTGCTCCGTTTCTGTGTTTTGCCAGCAGTCAAGGGGGAATCGTGAAGGAGGAGGATCTGCATCTCTAAATTAGCATTTGCTAATGGGGGGGTGGGAGGGCGGAGAGAAATGGGGAACCATGTTAATAAGTCCTCCCTTTCTCCGTTGGCACCGGGTGGATATTATTTATTATTTGGCCAAGGAAAGAATTTGCAAACCAAATGTTAGCAGACAATATTGCTTTCTGTGTAAAACGTACCAGATAATGCATGCATGCAGAGGCCTCTAAAAGCATCATAGAAACACTAAGCATTCTATTAATTGTTAAGTCCTTTGCAAAGTGCAAAAGAAGAGGAACTAGGATGATTAAAGGCCTGGAGGCTGAAACATATGAAGGTTGCAGGAATTGGGTTTGGCCAGTCTGGAGAAAAGAAGGACTAGGGGTGAAGTGGATAGAAATGGATAGAAGTGTTCCAGTATTTGAGGGGCTGCCCCAAAGAAGAGGGAGGTCAACTTATTCTGCAAAGCACCGGAGGACAGGACAAGAAAAAAACCAGATGGAAACTAATCAAGGAGAGAAGCAACCTGGAATGAAGGAGAAACTTCCTAACAGGGAGGACAATTAACCAGTGGAACAGCTTGCCACCAGAAGTTGTGGGTGCTTCATCGCCGGAGGTCTTTAGGAAAAGTCTGGACAGTCACTTGTCTGAAATTATATAGGGTTTCCTGCTTGAGCAGGGGGCTGGACTAGAAGACCTCCAAGGTCCCTTCCAGCTCTATTCGGATTGACTGATGGAAAAGCAGAGTACGGTATGATCTTATTGAAACAAATCAATTGTATTAAATATTGGCAACCGATTTTGGTCACCATACTACAAAACAGATGTTTGAGACTTTGAAAAAACATGCAGAGAAGAGCAACTAAGGTGATCCAAGGCGTGGAGACTAAAACATATGAAGAACGGCTGCAGGAGTTCGGTTTGACTACTCTAAAGAAAAGAAGAATTAGGGGGGACATGAAATATTCCAGTATTTGAGGGGCTGCCACAAAGAAGAGGGGGTCAAATTATTCTCCAAAGCAGCGGAGGGCAGGACAAGAAACAATGCATGGAAATTAATCAAGGAGAGAAGCAACCTGGAATGAAGGAGAAGCTTCCTAACAATGAGGACAATTAACCCGTGGAACAGCTTGCCACCAGAAATCGTGGGCGCTCCATCACTGGAGGTCTTTAAGAAGAGACTAGACAGCCATTTATCTGAAATGGTATAGGCCAGGGTCTCTTGCTTGAGCAGGGGGCTGGACTAGAAGACCTCCGAGGTCCCTTCCAGCTCTATTCTATTCTGCCATCCCCTGCCATCCTGTGTGTGTGTGTGTGGTGGTGGTGGGGGTCTTGCCTGGGTGAAATAGCCTCCTTTGGAGACCCATGTTTGCAACTAAGCAACAAGCTTAGCTGATTTGCTAGCACCCGGTCCTCTTCCCCGGCCTCCCCTCCCCTCCCCTCCGTCCCGCATCCCCCTCCCCGCCCACCCCTTAAATGGTGATTTATGAATGTTGTCTACCACAAAAGCACACACATCCCTGGAGAAATCACCAGAGTGAATTAAACTCTCCCCCCCCCCACCCCTCCAGCAATGTAGCCCACAATCTAATGTCATCCAAGGGATTAATTAGTGACTGTTTATTTAATTCTTTTTTCATCCCTTCCCGGGGGTTTTGCGGGGGGAAAAAAAAAAAAAAAAAAGGGGGGGGGGGGGGGGGGGTTTGCCGGTCCCTCCAGGGACATCTGTGGGGAGGGGAGGGACATCTGTCAAACAATGATTGGAGCCCCGCCCCTTTCTGATTTGGGACATGATACACGCCAAGGTGGGGAGGGGGTGTGAGCCCACAGGCCGGAGTCACCATCTTGACTTTTCCGACTTTCCCTGACATCGCCTTTCGAGATTCTTCTTGCGGCTGCTTTCCCTGGCTCTTTTGCTCTTCCTACCCTCTTTTGGTCCCCACCCCCCAGGGAACAGAAGGGGCATTTATTTCATTTTCTGAGCAAGTAGACACACACACACACCCCATTCGCCCAGATTTGATCAGTAAGCACCTGGCTAAAGTACTGCGTGGCTGATAGCTGCGTTCACACAGGGCTTCAAACCTGGTTTGTAATCAAACACCATTTCAAATGCTTGGATGGGCAGGATCGGCTCCTAATAAGCCAAATCTAAGCCAACAGTGACAGTTGTGAACCTCTGTGTGTGTGTGTGGGAGAGAGAGAGAGAGTAAAGAGAGAAAGAGAGAGAGAGAAAGAAAAAGAGAAAGAAAGAGAGGGAGAGAAAGAGAAGAGAGAGAGAGAGAGAAAGGGAAAAAGAAGGTAAGAGAGAGGGAGAGAGAAAGAAATAGAAAGACAGAAAAAAGAGAAAGAGAGAAAGAGAAAGAAAGAGAAAGAGAGCAAGAGATAAAAAAGAGAAAAAGACAGAGAGACAGAGAGAGAGAGAGGAAGAAAGAGAAAGACAGAGAAAGAAAAAAGAAAGAGAGAAAGAAAAAGAGAGAGAGAAAGAAAGAGAAAGAGAAAAATAGAGAAAGAGACAGAGAGAAAAAAGAGAAAGACAAAGAGAGAGAAAGAGAGAGAGAAAGAGAAAGAAAGAGAGAGAGCATTTGTGTCTTCTTAATTTCTGCACGTCAATCCCGTTCTGACGGACCATACAGGAAGTCCTTCACTTACAACTATTCGTTTAACAACCGTTCAAAGTTACGACTACACACACTGAAAAAAGTGACTGATGGCTGTTTTTCCAGGAGCCTCCCCCTTGGTCACGTGATCAAAATTCGGATCCTCAGCAACTGGCATGTGCTTATGACGGTTTTACTGTTCTGGGATCACCATTTGCAACCTTCCCAGCCGATTTCTGACAAGCAAAGTCAAGGGGGGGAGGAGTCAGATTTGTTTAACAACTGTGTAATCCATTTAACGACTGCAGTCATTCGCTCAACCACCATTCCCTCAACCACGCACACACAAAAGTCCTAAAATCGGGCGCGATTCGTCGAACAATCTAGCCCTGCCAGCTTTTAAACTGGCATTGAAAAGCAAGTTGTCACATACATTTGCCAAGAAAGGCCTTTGGCAGTTTGCCTAATTGGACCAAGGTTTGCGATAGGACTGAGGAATTTGTGTTGGGAGGAATTTGCTTTCATTTAGTTGAATGACGCCGGGAATGAAGCCATTCTCAGCTGTTTGAATAAAGTTTCTTTGTTTTTTCACTGACTGTTTTTCCTACTACTTACTTGGGCCTGGGTCACAACACTTATGCCTGGCTAAGTGGCTCAGTGGCTAAGACGCTGAGCTTGTCGATCAGAAAGGTCGGCCGTTTGGCGGTACGCATCCCTAGTTACAGGTCTCCTGCGTGAGCAGGGGGTTGGATTAGATGACCTCCAAGGTCCCTTCCAACTCTGTTACTGTTAAGAAGAAGTTGTCTGTTAAGTCTCAGAATGTTATTTCGTTGGGAATGTTACTTATTTATTGTATTTATTTTTTGGTTTGATTTATATGCCGCCCTTCTCTGGAGACTCAGGGCAGCTTACAATGCGTTAAGCAATAGCCTTCATACTTTTTGTATATACCTGCTTAGTAGGGCTTTTGCCCCACCCCCAAGCGGTGTTCCTTTTTTATACAGTTTATTGCCCCCACAATCTGGGTCCTCATTTTACTTACCTCGGAAGGATGGAAGGCTGAGTCCACCTTGAGCCTGGTGAGATTCGAACTCGCAGTAATTGCAGGCAGCTGGCAGCTAAGTGCTACTTAACAGCACTTTAGTCCGCTGCACCACCAAGGCTCCTTGGAACCCTGACACGAGTGACTTGTCCTTTAGTGGCTTTATCAATGCCCCAGGTTGGTTCTTGGCTCTGACCTTGTGTTACTTTTCTTTCAAAGCCTGTGAAATATCGATAAACGAAGCACTTTGCACATTAACATCTTTTTTAATTAAACTCCGGGCAACGTTCGACGTTTTAAGATCTCGTCGCCTGCCTGCTTCCTTAGGTGGACAAACCTCTCTAACAATGTAATGGGGGGGGGGTGTCTTTTCTCTTGTTTACGGAGGGAAATTTAATTCAGCCAACTTGTATCTCGCTAAACAAATTGGGGGGGGGGGGACCCAGCAGATAGGCATTTCCTGCTCTGGATATCCCCCCCCTCCCCCCAAAAAGATCAAAGCTCTTTTGAGGACAGAGCCAAAAGCTGTCTGGAAGTTTAACCATCTGTGTGTGGGGGGGGGAGGGGGCACGACAAAAACAATAGGATGCCGTGTTTTGGTTATTATTATTATTTTTTTAAAAAAACGGTGGGGTTGCCAAAGAAAGTGAAATTATTCACTTTTTCCTCACCGAGGACAATTCTGAGCAAGGGAACGTCTATTTGCTCTCCCTCTGGGTTGATTGCATTATCGTACTGCATGATCAAATCTGATTGGCTATGACTGGCATCATGAAGACGTCTCACACACACACAAATACACACACACACACACAACTAAGCTGCTCTTAAACTACCAAAAGACAAGAACTTTAAAAAGACTGCAACTACAGGTAGTCCATGACTTGCAACCAGTGGTGGGATTCAAGTAATTTAACAACCGGTTCTCTGCCCTAATGATTTCTTCCAACAACCAGTTTGCCAAACTGCTCAGAAAGTTAACAGCCGGTTCTCCCGAAGTGATGCGAACCGGCTGAATCCCAGCACTGCTTCCAACCCTTTGTTGAGCGACTGTTTGAAGCTACAAAAGTATTGAAACAAGAGACTTAAAACTGCTTCTTGCACTTTACGATTTAAGTGTAAGACTTTCCACCTCTGGAAAGTCAAGCCAGATTTCTTCATGGGGTTTTCTGTGGATGTTTATTATATGATGGATCTTTTCCTTTAAATTTTGTAAGATGCTTGGAGTCTGGAGTCACCAATGTGGGTTATAGTTGGGTGGCTATAAATTTTGATTACAATGGAATAGAGTAGAATAGAATATAGAATATAGAATATAGAATATAGAATATAGAATATAGAATATAGAATATAGAATATAGAATATAGAATATAGAATATAGAATAGTTTATTCACCAAGTATGATTGGATAGATAGATAGATAGATAGATAGATAGATAGATAGATAGATAATAGATAAATAGATAAATAGATAGATGATAGATAGATAAATAAATAGATGATAGATAGATAGATAGATGATAGAGAGATAGAGAGATGATAGATGATAGAGATAGATAAATAGATGATAGATAGATGGATAGATGATAGATAGATAGATAAATAGATAGATGATAGATAGATAGATAGATAAATAGATAGATAGCTGATAGACAGACAGACAGACAGATAATAGATCTAGAGAGAGACAGACAGACAGACAGATTACCTGGGGTCTGCCTGCATCTACCCATCCTATTCTTCTGGCGTGCCTACTTTTCACGTCTTATTTTTTATTTTCCATTCTTCTTCATCATCGTCATCATCATTTGAAGAACGGTCTAAAATTAATTTTTAAAAAACCTAACAACATCCTTTTGTCACCTTAGTAATTTCCCCCCCCCCCCAACCGAAAAATCTCCTGTGCAATTGCGGCCGACTGATTTTGGTGTGCTGGCTGGATCCCCTGGGCAAATGGCTGCTCTTGACTCCGGCTGCTCTTTGCATGCGGCCTTAAATCCCTTCGGAAACATACCCTTTACCTCTCGGTATCGGGGCCGTATCGATTGTCATTAAATTGCAATGAACACCTTCCAGGACTTTTGCGTTTCCCAGACAGATGAGTTGCACCGCCTCCTAATTAGCGTATCGACCGGAAAGCTCATAATGAGATATTTCCTTTAAAAGGGACGACTCTGCTGAATTTGCACAAGGATTCACACCCAAGGCAACACCCTAGACAGTGAGTTCTAGTTCTGCTTTAGGCATGAGCACCAGCTGGGGGACGTTGGGCCAATCCCCAGGAGACAGCGAGTTCTAGTTCTGCTTTAGGCACGACGGCCGGCTGGGTGACTTCGGACCAATCACCAGGAGACAGTGAGTTCTAGTTCTGCTTTAGGCACAGCTGGGTGACTCTGGGCCAATCACTAGGAGAAAGTGAGTCCTAATCCTGGCTTAGATATGAAAGCCAGTTTGGTGATTTAATTAATTCAATTTATATTTAATTCATTGAATTTATATGCCGCCCCTCTCCGAAGACTCGGATTTTGGGCCAGTCTCTGTCAACCCAACCTACCTTACAGAGTTTTGTTTTGTTTTTTTTAAATTTGATTTATATGCCGCCCTTCTCCGGAGACTCAGGGCGGCTTACAATGCGCTAAGCAATAGCCTTCATACTTTTGTATATATTTATACAAAGTCAGCTTATTGCCCCCACAAACTGGGTCCTCAATTTACCTACCTTAGAAAGGATGGAAGGCTGAGTCAACCTTGAGCCTTGGTGAGATTCGAACCTGCAATAATTGCAGGCAGCTGATGTTGTTGTTGTGGGCACAATAGGTGGAGGAAGATGTGTTGGATATATTCGCCACCTTGAATATATAGAAAGAATAAAGGTGGGATACAAATAAATAAATAAAATAAGGACCACCTCGTGACTCTTTTGAAGTTGGAAGACTCTGCAGAGCTAAGACCTCTGTAAGAAAGCCCGTAATCCAAGCCAGGGGACCGTATTGGCAGGTGGGTAATTTTCACGATCCATCTCAACGGCCCTGTTACTTAATAATAAATCAATCCCCGTGATGGATAACCGTTCCTGCTAACTATCTTATTAATAGATCTCAGGAACATCCTTCAAGAGGCAGAGGGTAGCAAGGAGAGCTAACCCCAGCTAGGCAATTCCAAAGCCAAATGCATAATAATTCCAGATTATTATGATTATTATAGGAGCCCAACTAGCTAATTAACAGAATAACAGAGTTGGAAGGGACCTTGGAGGTCTTCTAGTCCAACTTCCTGGTCAAGCAGGAGAGCCTATACCATTTCAGACAAATGGTTATCCAATCCCTTCTTAAAAACTTCCAGTGTTGGAGCATTCACAATTTCTGGTGGCAAGTTGTTTCACTGATTCATTGTTCTCACTGTCAGGAAATTTCTCCTTAATTCTAGGTTGCTTCTCTCCTTGATTCATTTCCATCCGTTGCTTCTTGTCCTCCGTTCAGGTGCTTTGGAGCATAAGTTGAGGTACTAATACCACTCTAAAGCCTTAGTAAGACCAGACCTGGAATACTGAATCCAGTTTGGGTCACCACACTATAAAAAAGATGTTGAGACTCTAGAAAGAGTGCAGAGAAGAGCAACCAGGATGATTAGGGAACTGGAGGCTAAAATGTATGACGAATGGTTGCAGGAACTGGACATGGCTAGTCTAGTGAAGAGAAGGACCAGGGGAGACAGGATAGCATCTTCCAATATTTGAGGGGCTGCCACAGAGAGGAGGGGGATCTAGCTATTTTCCAAAGCACCCAAAGGCCAGATGGAAACTGAAGAAGGAGAGATTCAATCTAGAAATAAGGAGAAATTTTCTGACAGCGAGAACAGTCAACCGAATGAACAGAAGTTGCCTTCAGAAGTTGTGGGAGCTTCATCCCTGGAGGCTTTCAAGAAGAGACTGGACTGTCCTCTGTCAGAAATGGTGTACGGTCTCCTGCTTGGGCAGTGCGGGTGGGGGTTGGACTAGATGACCTCCAAGGTCCCTTCCAACTCCCTCATTCTGCTATTTTGTCAGAATAGAGCTCCAGGGAGCCTTGCCCATCTCTGCCAGCGACGTTCGGAGTCCACAAGCTGCCCAGTTTTGAATTCTTGCTTCATAATCCTCCTGCTTTCTTTGAAAAAGAAAACTGATTTAATCTGTTTTGACTTTTGCATTCCTGCCCGATCAGGTGACTGTGACTTTTTCCGTATGAATCATTCCGAGCCGGACACTTTCGCTGCTGTGGCCAAGGATAAAACAAACAAGCCACAAAGTCAGAGAACTGGATTTTTTTGGGAAGGCAGGAGAGTTTCATTCTGAGGGAAAGGTTTCTCCAGCAGAGCAAAAACTAAAAGGCCTAGGTCGAAGGCGTATTTTGGGGGCCGTAAAATAATATCATTGTTCTTGATTTTTTTAAAATAAAGAACCCACAGGGATAGGTATTTTTCTTCTAATCTCTTATTTATTTATCTGATTTTTATCCCACCTTTATTACTTTGTAAGTAACTGAGGTGGCGGGCATACAGAATTCATTTATTCATTTTATTTAATGCCACCTTTATTATTTTTATAAACTATTCAAGGAGGCAGATCTGTCTTCATTCTTGGTTCCTCCTCTTATTTTCCCAACAACAACCTTGTGAGGTAGGTTGGGGAGAGAGAGAGAGAGAGAGGGAGGGAGAGAGAGAGGGAGGGAGGGAGAGAGGG
>WNWU01015581.1:0-15361 GCA_012654045.1 Ptyas mucosa | reverse complement strand
TCTTTCTTTCTTTCTTTCTTTCTTTCTTTCTTTCTTTCTTTCTTTCTCTCTCTCTCTCTCTCTCTCTCTCTCTCTCTCTCTCTTCCACTCTCTCTCTTCTTCCCTCTCTCCCTCTCTTTCTCTCTCTTGGTGCGTTAACCACCAGACCAAACTGCCTCTCTGTTGCTGTCTCTCTGTATAGCTGGAAACAATATCTGGAAATCCATAGCTTTCAAATTTTCTCAGAGAAAAATAGATTTTATTTTTCTCATTCAAGGCAGGCAAATTTGCAAGCCAAGGATCAATCAAGGCCACAACAATCTTTAGCCTGAGCACAAAATCAGAAAGAAAAAAATGTATATGATGTTGAGCTCTTTGAAATGTAGATGGAATATCATTCTAGTAAAAGATAAATAAATAAATAAAATGACTTTCTTGTATTTATTCGTACTTTATTTTGGTAGCAGCAACTTGAGGTCAGTTACATTACCTGAATTCAGTTATGTTAGCTGGGTTCAATTATATTACAGTTCTTATGCTATAAATTCCATTTCCTCCTTCCAAGTGATTCAAGAGTTTATACAAAGGGTATATCTTGATTTTCTAGTCGTATCAAGAAGATTTAATTTCTGTTTGACAAAGAGACATTCCAGAGCAAGGCCCAGCTTTTCATTCTTATTTTCATCTCTGCCCATGCGAGAAACAAAAATGATAGATTTCATTGGGCCAACTGCTTGTTTTGTATAATAAACTCAGAAGCATGCATTTTATGGATTCTTTCAGGAATTTTATTCAAAGCACCAAATAAAGAGAACAAATTCTTATGTAACTCCTGGTCAGTTGTTTGGCAACAGTGTGAATGTGCTGCAGTACTGATTTTATATTCTAACTATAAGAGCACCAATACAGGTTTTTTTTTTTAACATAATCCATCCACAGTTTTGGGGTTAGATGTAATTCACTATTTCTTGAGTTAGTCTACTGTGTCTGGTTGGCAGTAGTTGGCATGTACTTCTTTTTTTTTCAAGGTTCAACAAAGTGGAAACTCATAAGGTGCAATTCTAAATTGTTTGTAACAGATTGGAAATTCAGGAGATGTGAAAATGCTGATAGAATTATTTCAAGGGAAGACATGATAGCAGTGTTCCAATATCTCAGGGGCTGCCACAAAGAAGAGGGAGTCAAGCTATTCTCCAAAGCACCTGAAGGCAGGACAAAAAACAATGGATGGAAACTAATCAAGGAGAGAAGCAACCTGGAATTAAGGAGAAATTTAAGTGAGAACAATCAGTGGAACAGCTTGCCTCCAGAAGTTTTGGGTGCTCCATCACTGGAGATTTTTAAGAAGGGATTGGACAATGATTTGTCTGAAATAGTATAGGATTTCCTGTCTGAGTAGGGGGTTGGACTAGACTAGAAGGTCTAGTCAACCCCCTTGGTCTAGAAGGACTAGAAGGACCTTGGTCCCTTCTAACCAATGACGAAATCCTACTGGTTCTGTCCGGCTCACGTGTGGTGGTAGCGGCAGTGGCGCATCGTTCGGCGAACTGGTAGCGCCAGTAGCACGAGGCTCCACCCACCCACCAGGATGTCATTACTTCCTGGTTTTTAACCCTCTGCACATGCGCAAAGCCTTCTGCACAGTGGGTCAAAAATTGGACGCACGCACTTCCGAACCTGTAGGAAAGGTAAGTAGATTTCACTCCTGCTTCCAACTCTGTTATTCTATTACTCCGTTATTCCAGAAGTATTCAGACCTGGAGAAAATACAAATTTTGGAACTAAATGATATTGACATGTTATATAACAAAGGACCAAAACTGTTGATCAAAAGTTTCAAACTACCGTGTTTCCCCGAAAATAAGACCCTGTCTTATATTTTTTTGAACCCTGAAATAAGCGCTTGGACTTATTTTCGGGGAGGTCTTATTATTTGGGGGCACATGGAGCAAGATGGGGCTCCTCTTGCCATCTTACCTGATTTCCAGCTCTGCCTTTAAATATTTTCAGGGAGGGCTTATTTGAGCGCATGTGCGCAAAAGCCCGATTGGGCTTATTATCGGGATGTCTTATTTTTGGGAAAACAGGGTAAATATCATTTCTATATTTTCTGCTTAGAATTTTGTAATAAAAACTGTCCACTCATGGACAGCTTAGTTTTCATTATACCTTTCCCTGTGTAAGAATAACTTGAATTTGTCTACAATTTTTATATCAATGTTTTCCCACATTCCTGCTAACCTACTTTTTATTTCTATGCATGTTTCTAATTTAGTCTCTTCTGCTTCCTCACATATTATGTGACGGCAAGTACCATGACTGCTAAATAGGCCGGATGTGAATATGCTTTAGAGATCAGTTTACACATCCTTTTTTAAAAAAATAATTATTCTAGATAATCCTCCTTGTCAGTACTTATGACAAGTCTCACATTAGAAAGGATTTTCCCCAGGAGCTACAACAAATGAAATAGTATTAGGGAGTGGTGAGAGCTTCTGCCAACCCATTTTTAACCTCATGTTAATTTGAACTTATTTTATATCGACAAAATGGACTTCTGAACCAGGGGTGAAATCCAGCAGGTTCTGACAGGTTCTGGAGAACCAGTAGCGGAACTTTTGAGCAGTTCGGAAAACCGGCAAAAACCACCTCTGGCTGGCTCCAGAGTGGAGTGGGAATGGAGATTTTGCAATATCCTTCCCCCAGGAGTGGGAAGGGAATAAGTATTTTGCAGTATGCTTCCCTTGGAATGGGGTGGGAATGGAGATTTTGCAGTATCCTTCCCCTGCCATGCCCACCAAGCCACACCACGCCCACCAAGCCACTCCCACAGAACCAGTAGTAAAAAAAAATTGGATTTCACCACTGTTCTGAACCTCCTAGTTTAAAAAGAAAAAAAAATCTTCAAATGATTTTTCAATTCTGCTAAGCAATATAGGTAGTTGTCAACTTATAGTTACTTGTTTAGCGGCTGTTTGAACTTACAACAGCACTGTAAAAAGTGACTTATGACCCTTTTTCATATCTATGTCCATTGCAGCATCCCCATAGTCACATGATCAAAATTTGGTTTCTTTGCCATTTGTTCCACTTTATGACAACTGCAGTCTCCCGGGATTGTGTGATCACCTTTTGCAATCTTCCCCAAGTCAATGGGGAAGCCAGATTCACTTTACAGCTGTGTTACTAACTGCAGTGTTACAAAGTTGCTCTATGGCAAGAAAGGTCGTAAAATGGGGCAAAAACTCACTTAATAACTGTCTCGCATAGCAACAGAAATTTTGGATTCAGTTGCGGTCATATGTTGAGGACATAAGACAGTGCCAAGATCATCTTGGCTTGAGAATGTAACAGTCCAGTCCTTTCATTTGGCATGATGAAGATCGGCTGCCCTAAATGGTGCCAAGTGCTAGCAGTTAAATTTTTTGCATTTTTGCATTTCTGTTGCATTTTTATGTCTGAGGAAGTGGTGGTATTTGTGGGATTTTTCTGCCTCGTCTGCCAAAATATCTTTGAAAATAGGAACTCTGAGTTGAGCGATGGGGGTTGAGCGATGACCATTGGAGAATTAAAGCAAGACAAATTGTGGTCCCTTCCCAGCAAAGAATTTAGAACTAGCCAAGTTATTTTGCCACATTTTGCGTTATTTACACATGATGGTACGTTCTCAATGTATTATCTCCAGAGATGGGTTTCACATAATTTTACAACCGGTTCGCAACTTCATGCAGATATTTTTATCTTAATTATTATTTCACTTAAAAACTATCTTCTAATTGACTCAGTTCAATTCAATTTCAATTTATTGCAGTCAAACACCAGTACAAAAACAAAATGAAATTCTGGAGAATTAGTAGTAAAGCAGTAGTCGGTTCCTCCCGGTTCTGCCAGGTTCCACTGAGCCAGTAGCGGTGACGATACGACGTCACCGAACTGGTTTTGCCCCCCCCCCGCCCCCCACCCCCTGGTGTTATTCTTACCTTTTCTTTGGCCCCACCCCTAATCTATTGCTGCCTCCTGAGTCCCAGCTGACGGGCTAGAAGGAAAAAAACTGTTTAAACTCTTGCCACTGGGCTTCAAAGGGCCGCCCTACAGCTGATCAGTGGTAAAAGGCAGTTTGGTGGTAGACCGGTGCCTCCAAAAACAAATGAGTAGACCGGTGCCTGCAAAAATAAATGGGTAGACCAGTGCCTGCAAAAATAAATGAGTAGACCAGTGCCTGCAAAAATAAATCAGTAGACCAGTGCCTGAAAAAATACATGAGTAGACCAGTGCCTGAAAAAATAAATGAGTAGACCAGTGCCTGCAAAAATACATGAGTAGACCAGTGCCTGCAAAAATACATGAGTAGACCTGTGCCTGCAAAAATAAATGGGTAGACCAGTGCCTGCAAAAAATGGGTAGTTTGGTACAGCTTTGCAAGCAGTTAAAAGCCTGGTAGACCAGTACCTCTGCTAAATCCTAAAGAATTGTCACATGACCATCAAGCCACGCCCACAAAACAAGCCACGCCCACAGAACTGGTAGTAAAAAAATTTAGAACCCACCCCTGTTGGAGACCCCTGCTCTAGGACACTCTAGGATGTTTCAGGGGTTCCTTGTTCAGTCTTTTCCTAGCCAACATTCACTGGCTGTCATCATCAGCATCAGTCTCTATCCATCTCCTCCTCCTCCATCGTTCATCTTTGGATTGCAAAGGGGGCAGTGCAGCTTCCTAAGTAAGACTAGGCCATCAAATATAAAATCTTTAGTGGAAAACTGCCCTTTAGGAAGCTGCTATTCACAACAGCCTTAGACAGCCTGGCCAGAAAAGGAGCACAGATTTCTCTGCCTGTGTCTATGAGCTAAGCTACCTGATATTTAAGGAGTGAAATGGCCAGTAAAAAAAACAAAACCCACGAATAAAGGACAACTTGCCTATTAAAGGTCATCTGACTGATATGTGGTTTATTTTCAACCCTTCACAAACTGCTTTATCATGGAATAGTCCCTAAGCAACGCATAAAGTAATTATATATCTTGGAATTGATTCTAGCTTATCAGACACGGTGTCGATCAAAAAATCCTGGGAGCCAAGCCATCCATGTAACCGCCGACTCCTTACAAGTTCTTTGGGATAAAGAAAAATGGCTGTAAAGCAATTCCACTGGCAAAGAGGACCTGAGTGGGAGGTAGGGAGGGAAGCAAAACACGGGGGAGGCTCCGAACAATGTCTAGATAAGCTTAAATAAATGGGGGTGGGGGAGCCAAGCAAGAGAAGCTGGTGCTGAGAATGCACTTGATCTGACAAGCAAACTTTCTGATGGCTCCATGAATCCAGCCCAGACAGCTGAGAAATTGACTCCAACTTCAATGTCAGCCAAGGGGCAAGGAAAGAAGGGAAGGAGAGGGTCTGAATCTTCTGTAGGCAAAGTTTGCTTTCTTACTCAGGGGATATCTGTGCTGCTTCCTATCGGCAGGGGGATGGGTGAGTCTCAAATATCAGCAGTAAAATGCATGCATCTTCAGTCTTTGTATGCGCCGAGAGTTTAAATTGGCTTGTTCTCCAAAGAAATTGACTGGGACGTGTCTATGGTCTTATTGGATGGGAATTGCGTCAATGATAGGCTGATGTATCTCCATAACCTCAGAAGAACGGTGTAGTGTTTAAGGTAAAGGTTCCCCTCGCACATATGTGCTAGTTGTTCCCAATTCTAGGGGGCAGTGCTCATCTCTGTTTCAAAGCCAAAGAGCCAGCGCTGTCCGAAGACGTCGCCGTGGTCATGTGGCCAGCATAACTTAACACCAAAGACACATGGAATGCTGTTACCTTCCCACCAAAGGTGGTCCCTATTTTTCTACTTGCATTTTTTTTTACGTGCTTTCGAACTGCTAGGTTGGCAGAAGCTGGGACAAGTACGGGGAGCTCATCCTGTTATGCGGCACTAGGGATTCGAATTGCTGAACTGCCAAGCTTTCGATCGACAAGCTCAGCGTCTTAGCCACTGAGCCACCGCGTCCCCTGGTGTAGTGTTTAGGAACCCTCAAAACTGAATTATCTGTAACTGTATACAGTTGATAACTGTATCAACCCTGAAGCTCTTTTGTGAAACATTAAGTCAAATATATACAGGTAGTCCTTGACTTACATTTCTTCAGTGATTGTTCAAAATTACAATGGCACTGAAAAAAAGTGACCTATGACCATTTTTCACATTTACAACCGTTGCAAGCATCTCCATGGTCAGTGATCAAAATTTGAATGCTTGGCAACTGGTTCATATTTATGACTATTGCAGTGTCCCGGGGGTGGGATGGGGGGGGGTCAAGCCTTTTTTTCTTTTAAAAGCCTTTGATGATCCTTTGAGTTGCCTGATCGTCAGGGGTATTTAAAAGAAAAAGGCCTCTGATGATCAGGCAACTCAGCTGGGATCGTCAGAGCCTTTTGAAAGAAAAAAAGCCTCTGCCGATCAGGCAACTCAGCTTGGATCGTCAAAGCCTTTTGAAAGCATTTTTTTACAACCTCTTTGCCAAAGAGGTTGTAGAAAAAATGGTTTTAAAATTAAACAAAAAAATTGGCCACACCCACCCAGTCACATTAACCTCCCCAAGCCACTCCCACAGAACCGGTAGTAACGAATTTTAGATTTCACCACTGGATTTGGGGCTCCATTGTGTATGTAAGTCAAGGGCTATCTGTATTGTAAATCGAGTAAAATAATACATAGTTTTCTTAAGGAATGTCTCTGGGAAACAGGAAACGGGAAATAACTATAATGCATGGCAAGAGAGACGTTCCCTCATCTCAGAAATCGCAAGAGATCATTTCAGACTGAAACAGGACCTAGTATGTTTCCTTCTAATTTCTTGAAATCATGATTAAATTTATACAGGCTCGGTAGTTTACCTCAGCAGGCTTTCTTTTTCTTCACTATTTTGCTCCGGGTGAACCCAGTGGCATCTGGTATTGGACACCTTCCTCGATATCTGTTTATGTGAAATTGTGTACTCGATGTATGTGGTTTGAAAAGCAAGACAAGGTGTAACAAGAGATAAATAGACAACATTCTGAATGTGCAACATAAGCCTTTGCCAAATAAAGATTGTGGAACAGGCCTTGCCACCACCCCAAGTGGTGTAGTAGCTCTCCAAAACCTCAAGAGCTGAGAATTCTTTCTCAGTTTTCCTTCCTGAGATCATTTTAAATGTGAAATACCAGAACTGAACTTGGAGCCCTCTGCATATAAAGCATCTGGCCAGCTCTAACTTCAGGGCGCTGGGGTTGATACCGATTTCGCTTGGAGAGCTTCAGCCCATGCTTAAATCTCCACTGAACTCAGTTGGATGCACACATGATTCATTTGGGGCAGATTGCACCTGTTGCAATGCAGGATATAGTATATCCACAGGCACATAAATATCAAATTAAAAGGAATTGAATTGGGTGTGAATGTTGAGCCAAGGTTGTTTGCAACAGTATCCAGGACATTAATCTTCACATACTTTTGCACATGCCCATCCCATCCTGATTATGCTGTAACCTAACACACCAAATGCTACGGTTCTTGCAGAACACTGTTTTGAATGACTACGGTTGACCTCGGTCGTTTTCAGGTCAGCCTTGGGTTTATATTCGCACATGATGTTTTGTTTTTAAGTGGTTCCCTTGACTTACTCCTAATTTGGGAGGGGATAATAATACAAACTTAGAGAAGTTCAGCGCACTTTCCAGTTGCCAAAATTAGCTTGTCAGGGCCTTAGACCACCAGGAATAGTTATGTGAGCTTGAAGAATTCCAGAAACAGTCTACATCCTACATGACTTGTTTGAAAGGATTTGCATTAACTCCATAGACTTTTATGTACGGTGGCAAATCTAAGAATGACTGAACCTCCTCTTTTGATTATTGTATTGAGTAATGCATTTGTAGTAGAGCAACTCCAGGTTTGCATTGCAGACATCAATGCATGGAGGGAAATATGCAGTGGGATCAGTGGTGGGTTTTGAAATTTTTTACTACCGTTTCTGTGGGCGTGGCTTGGTGGGGGTGGCTTGGTGGGCGTGGCAGGGGAAGGATACTGTAAAATCTCCATTCCCACCCCACTCCAGGGGAAGGATACTGCAAAATCCCCATTTCCTCTTGATCAGCTGAGACTTGGGAGGCAGAGAATAGATGGTGGCCGGGCCAGTCAGAATTTTTACTACCGGTTCTCCGAACTACTCAAAATTTCCGCTACCGGTTCTCCAGAACTGGTCAGAACCTGCTGAAGCCCACCTCTGAGTGGGATACTGCAAGGCTAGCTGGAGAAGAGTTTAATGCTGGGAAAGATTGAGGG
Organism: Ptyas mucosa; assembly: GCA_012654045.1. Lineage (NCBI taxonomy): Eukaryota > Metazoa > Chordata > Lepidosauria > Squamata > Colubridae > Ptyas > Ptyas mucosa. The sequence continues at coordinate 7,067 of WNWU01015581.1, read as the reverse complement.
CAAAAGAAGAAGGGGACGACAGAGAACGAGGTGGCTGGATGGAGTCACTGAAGCAGTCAGCGTGAGCTTAAATGGACTCCAGAGGATGGTAGAGGACAGGAAGGTCTGAAGGAACATTGTCCATGGGGTGGCAATGGGTCAGACATGACCGCAACTAACAACAACAACCGTAAGGCTCTATTTTAGGCCCAGTATTCTTCAATATCTTCATCAATGATTTAGATGAGGTGATAGAAAGGGGGAAATTTACAGATGACACCAAGCTGGCAGGAATGGCCAGCACGCCAGAAGATAGGCTCAAGATACAGAAGGATCTTGACAGACTCGAATACTGGGCCCTAGCTAACAAAATGAAATTCAATGGTGAGAAAAGTAAGGTTCTACGTTCAGGCAAGAAAAAAACAAATGTGTAGGTATAGAATAGGTCAACAGTACTAATTGCAAGAAGGATCTTGGAATCCTAGTGGACAATGACTTAAATATGAGACAGCAATGTGCTGCAGCTGCCAAAAAAGCCAACACAGTTCTAGACTACATTAAAAATAATAAGAATCAAGATAATTTAAAGTGTTGGAACTATTTTATAATGTCTTGGTAAGATCACACTTGGAATATTGCATCCAGTTTTGGTCATCACCATTTGTCTGAAATGGTATAGGGTTTATTGAGTAGGAGGTTGGACTAGAAGACCTCCAAGATCCATTCCAACTCTGTTATTCTGTTAATTCTGTGGCTATATTCCATTTAATTATCTTCTAAACCTCAAAAAATACGTTGCCCCATTGTTTGCATGTTGAAGGACAGGACTTTCATGTTCATATCAACTTTTTGGCTTCTTATCATTGTCCCACTATTGTGAGGATTTAAGATTTAATATATGGGGACCCTATGCTCTCTCTCTCTCTCTCTCTCCCTCTCCCTCTCCCTCTCCCTCTCCCTCTCCCTCTCCCTCTCCCTCTCTCTCTCTCCCTCTCCCTCTGTCTCTCCCTCCCTCTCTGTCTCTCTCTCTGTCTCTCCCCCCCTCTCTGTCTCTCTCCTTCTCCCTTCCTTCCCCTCTCTCTCCCTCCCTCTCTCTTTCTCTGTCTCTCTCTCTCTGTGTACACTCTCAGACACTATACATATACACATAATAGTGGACTTTTTAAAACACATAATTACAATTTTATTGACTTTCTTCCCTGTGAGATATTATACAGACTCCTTCAGCCCCTCATTTAATCCTTATCTTTCTTAATCTTCACATCCATAAATCATCATGTCTTTTCCTTCATCTTTCAGCAAAAAGTCCATATAAGGTTTCCAGTCTGTTAAAAAATGCTTTAGTTGTTTTTTCTCTGACCAAACTTTTGCCATTTTGCAAATTCGAACACTGCTTCTTACAGTGAGGTGTCCTGAATTGGAGATAATAGGGGAGATGGATTCCAGGCAACACAGCATAAAGTAAAAATACTACATCCTGTGATTTAGAAATGAATGCAGTCTGAAATTGAATTCTCCTGTTTTGCAGCTATTTCACACTGCCACCTCATCCGTTACTCCACTTTTTAGTGATACTATTAACCTAGCCAGATATTTCCCATCCTATACCTTTCCATTTCTTCACAGATTTTTTTTTATTTGAGAAATGTCATTCTGACATTTTCAGCTCTTTTCACTAATTTATCAAATCGTTCTGAATGGTAGTGGTGCAGTAGTTAGAATGCAGTATTGTAGGCTAATTCTGCCAGCTCCCAGCAGTTCAGTCCTCTCAGGCTCAAGGTTGACTCAGCCTTCCATCCTTCCGAGGTCTGTAAAATGAGGACCCAGATTTTGCAAAATGTTGACTCTGTAAACCGCTTAGAGAGGGCTGTAAAGCACTATGAAGCGGTATTTACGGTAAGTCTAAGTGCAATTGCTATTGCTATTTCTGCCTTAGAATAACAAAGTTGGAAGGGACCTTGGAGGTCTTCTAGTCCAACCTCCTACTCAATAAACCTCACACCACTTCAGACAAATGGTTATCCAACATCTTCTTAAAAACTTCCAGTGTTGGCGCATTCACAACTTCTGGAGGCAAGTTGTTCCACTGATTAATTATTCTAACTGTCAGGAAATTTCTCCTTAGTTCTAAGTTGCTTCTCCCCTTGATTAGTTTCCACCCATTGCTTCTTGGCCTGCCCTCAGGTGCTTTGGAGAATAGCTTGACTCCCTCTTCCTTGTGGCAACCCCTGAGATATTGGAACACTGCTATCATGTCTCCCCTCGTCCTTCTTTTCATTAAACTAGACATACCCAATTCCTGCAACCATTCTTCATATTTTTTAGCCTCCAGTCCCCTAATCATCTTTGTTGCTCTTCTCTGCACTCTTTATAGAGTCTCCATATCTATTTTACATCGTGGCAACCAAAATTGGATGCAGTATTCCAAGTGTGGCCTTACCAAGGCATTATAAAGTGGTATTAACACTTCACGTGATCTTGATTCTATCCCTCTGTTTATGCAGTCTAGAACTGTGTTGGCTTTTTTGGCAGGTGCTGCACACTGCTGGCTCATATTTAAATGATTGTCCACTAGGACTCCAAGATCCCTCTCACAGTTACTACTATTGAGCAAGATACCACATATACTGTATGTGCATTTTGTTTTTCTTGCCTAAATGTTTAGGCAACCTTACTTTTTCCACTATTGAATTTCATTTTGTTAGATAGCGCCCAATGTTCAAGTCTGTCAAGATCCTTCTTTATCTTAAGCCTATCTTCTGGAGTGTTGGCTATTCCTGCCAGCTTGGTGTCATCTGCAAATTTGATGAGTTCCCGATCTATCCCCTCATCCAAGTCATTGATGAAGATGTTGAAAAGTACTGGGCCTTCATATGAATTAACTGTCTTTCAGGGTTTCCTGAAGGCTAAAAAACCTGGATTTAATACATCTAGACTTCTTGCAAAACCAAATCTGCTTCTTCTTCTTGTATCTTGCTTGCAGTTCTGTCCCAGCATCCTAGAAAACTGATGGAGAGGTGAAAGCAAAGATTGAGAATTAGTTTCCACTTAATTCTTAGGGAAGGACTGCCGGCTCTAGCTGTCTGCCAAGTATAGGCCATAAACCTGTCCGCCAACATCCTTTCGTCTTGATTTACCTGTTCTTGAAAAGTTGCACGCTTTAAAATCCCAGCCAAGACTTGTTCTTGTCATGTATTTCCAGTTGCTCTGCCGAAGGTGTCAATGAGATGAGTGGCAAGAACTAAAATTCATCAAGCAGTGTTTGCTTAAGCTGACATTAGGAGACCTTCTTCAACTCTCTCTCTTGATCACTGTTGGCAACTTTTCTCTCTCCTCACGACCTCGCTCACAAAAATCAACATTTTGGGGGAGCGAAGTAAAATAAGACTTAAATTTCAGAGGTTTGCTTTTTTCTTAGGCTGAAGGAGCCCTGAAACTAAGCCCGGAGCAGTATGCTAGATCCTGCAATAAATACTACTCTGGGCTTAGTTTCAGGCCTCTAACCAAGGCTGGGGGGAAAAAAAGTTGTTGCTCCTTAAAGAATTATTCAATTTAATGTGACTCTTAAAGCAGTAGCCTCTTTTTTCCAGGCTTGTATAGGAAAAAAAAAAGAAGAAGAATTTTTGTTCTTTTAATGAATAGCAGGTGGGACTTGCACTCATGTGAGGTCTGAAGCAATCCTTCCTAGTTGTTTTCTAAATGTAAACAGCTGTAATTTCTACAGCTTTGCCCAGGGAGAGATGCCAATCCTCTTTCCATCTTAGAAAGTTTCTCAGTACTTTAATAGTACTTTATTTTCTTGGAAGGTTTCTACATTTGAGCCAGAACTAATAGACAGCTGATCCAGTGGTGGGTTTCAAACATTTTTTATTACTGGTTCGGTGGGCGTGGCTTGGTGGGCGTGGCGTGGCTTGGTGGGCGTGGCTTGGTGGGCGTGGCAGGGGAAGGATACTGTAAAATCTCCATTCCCTCCCCAATCCAGGGGAAGGTTACTGCAAAATCCCCATTTCCTCTTGATCAGCTGGGACTTGGGAAGCAGAGAATAGATGGTGGCCGGGCCAGTCAGAATTTTTACTACCAGTTCTCCAAACTACTCAAAATTTCCGCTACCGGTTCTCCAGAACTGGTCAGAACCTGCTGAAACCCACCTCTGAGCTGATCCCAAATGGAAAGGGTTATCCCAAACACTGCAGCTTCCCTGTCCTAATGTTAGGGTTGTCTATCAAACCTGCTCAGGACATTGGGTAGCAATAGCAATAGCACTTAGACGTATATACCACTTCACAGTGTTTTACATCCCCCTCTAAGCGGTTTACAGAGTCAGCATTTTGCTCTCAACAATCTGGGTCCTCATTTTACCAAACCTGGAAGGATGGAAGGCTGAGTTAACCTTGGTTCGGTCAGGATCGAACTGCTGGCAGTCGGCAGAATTAGAATGCAATACTGCATCCTAACCACTTTGCCACCATGATAGGGTGAGGAATTCTACCTTACCACTGAGGACACATCTATCTTGCCACTCTTTTCATTTATTTAACTTATTTAGCCAATTTCTATAGCCATCTATCTCAGCCAAGTGATTTTTTCTACTCCACAATCCCACAAAGGTGCTTTGAAGACAATCCATGACTGCAGGCTTAGGGTAACTTTTTTGGCACAAAACATTCGGATGAAACTATTTATGGCTTAATATTTGTGTTTTATTTAATGAAACATGGATTCTCAAAAGACGCATTGTGAGATTTTTCTCTCTCTAAAGAACATCACATGACCATTAATATAATATTATGTTCTGGAACTTTTGAACATTGTGCTTGGCAGTCCCTGAACTTTTGAATAGGACATTTGGGAATACCTTGATGGTTTTAAAGAGAAGTCTCAATCTCCTGGTTGTTTTATTTATATTCTACCTTTCCATAGCATGTATGGCCAAGATGGAACCTCATCATTTCCCCTACAACATGAATTAAAGAGGTGTAGCTTCTCAGTCCACTTTTAACCTGGTGCCTTGAAGATATATAGGGGTTACACCAGTGGTGAGTTGCTACCGGTTCGGCTGAATTGGTAGCGGCGGCAGCGGGAGACTCCACCCACTCGCCTGGACACTTCTGTACATGCGCAAGTACGCACGCACCCATGAGCGAACCGGTAGTGATGGGATTTGAAACCCACTACTGGGCTACACCTCCAGTCAGCCATATGAACTGGGTGTTCTGAGAATTGTAGTCCAACCCTCTTAAGGACAGCAAGTTGGGAAAGGCACTTTATGATGGATAGGACTGTTGGAATAAATTAGAGATTACCAGAGCGGTAAATAGGTAGTCCTTGACTTATGACCACAACCGACCCCAAAATTTCCTTTGCTAAGCCAGGCAGTTATTAAATGATTTTTGCCCCATTTTTACAACCTTTTTTTGCCACAGTTGTTAAGCACATCACCACAGTTGTTAAGTGAATCTAGTGGTCATGAAACGAATCTGGCTTCCCCCATTCACGTTGTTTATTGGAAGCCAGCCGAGAAGGTTAGAAGTGGTGATCCCATGAGCCTGGGACAGGGCAACTGTCATAAATACATGCCAGTTGCCAAGCATCCAAATTCTGATCACATGACCATGGGGATGCTGCAACGATCCTAAGTAGGGGTGGGTGCCACTTACCTTTACTACTGGTTCGCAATGGGACTGCGTGCTCGCGCTCGCTTTGATCATCAGTGATGATGTCGGGGCGGATGGGTAGAGCCTCCCACCGCCATTATTATCAGTTTGCAATGGGAGCGCACGCTCGCACTCGCTTCGATTGTCAGTGATGACATCGGGGTGGGTGGGCGGAGCCTCCCACCGCCATTATTACCGATTTGCAAGAACCGGACTGAACTAGGAGCAACCCACCACTGATTCCAAGTGTAAAAACCAGTTATAAGTCACCTTTCCCCAGTGCTGTTATAGCTTCCAACAGTCATGAAATGAACGGTGGGAAGTGGAAGATGTATGCATTTAAAAAGATGGGTTTCCCCTTGTGTCGAACTGTTGCTGTGGGAAGTCAAAACAAGCTTTTTGCAACCTAGGGGCATTTTACATTCTTCCTCTGCCCCTTGGCTCCTGGCTCACGTTCAAGAAGAGGCCTCAGCCCTAAATAGTATCTGTATCATCTTCTTCGGACATCGTTGTCTGATTGTGCAGCCTTAAGGATCCCAGACTCCTACGCCCAGTTGTACATGCTGCCTCTTTTGTTTCCTTTGTGTGAATTGCCAGGGTGTCTCTCTCTGTTTGATTTGGCACTCCACAGCGGCTTACTTGGAATTAATGGCCTCTCAACCAAGTGCCTTGAGAGTTGCCAGCAAATACTCTTAAAGAGGAGAAGATTATTTATCATTCATATGATTCCTCCCTCCCTCCCTCCCTCTCTTTCTCTCCCTCCTTCCCTCTCTCCCCTTCCCTCCCTCCACCTCCCTCCCTCCCTCCCTCTCTCTCTCACCCACCCACTCACACACCACTCCTATCCTGCTGTCCTTCCCTCTCCCCTTACTCCCCTCCTTTAAGTCACATGCAAAAAATGAAGTAATATCAGTTTTAGATCTTGGAATAACTCAAAAGAAAGGAGTGGTTTCTCCTGGCATCTGGTAACAACTTCCAGATGAGTAGCAGAAGTAGCCTATTATTTGACTATTGATATAAGGAAGTTTCTGTCCTTATACGTATTGATATAAACCAGGGGAGAAATCCAGCAGGTTCTGGAGAACCGGTAGCGGAAATTTTGAGTTGTTCAGAGAACCGGCAAATACCACCTTTGGCTGGCCCCAGAGTGGGGAGGGAATGGAGGTTTTGCAATATCCTTCCCTCAGAAGTGGGGAGGGAATGGAGATTTTGCAGTATCCTTCCCGTCATGCCCACCAAGCCACACCACACTGCGCTCACCAAGCCACGCCCACAGAAGCGGTAGTAAAAAAATTTGAATTTCACCACTGGTATAAATTGTTTTGATGGTCTTCAAGATGCTGGCCATTCTTAGTGAGTTTTTTAAATGGCAAGTATAAACAGATTTTATATATATATATATATATATATATATATATATATATATATATATAT
>WNWU01015579.1:0-24420 GCA_012654045.1 Ptyas mucosa | reverse complement strand
TCTACTCTACTCTACTCTACTCTACTCTACTCTACTCTACTCTACTCTATTCTATTTGGAATCCTTAAACATTATGGATGGCAAAGTAATGCTCTTCATAGAGGAAATAATGGGACTTGCAATTGTAGATAGATGTTTTATCTTATTATATATAACATTTCCTCAACCTGCTGTCTTCCAGCAGTGTGTGACTTGTAGGCATATCTTACACATGGGTTTGCTAGGAATTAATCCAGAAAGCTCAGGTGAGTCAATAAAGGTTCAGATAGCTATGCTGTTTAACTTTGATTCTTCAATTTAAATTGTGCATTTTCTGAAGAAACTGCTCAAGCTCTCCTTCCTTCTTCCTCTCCCTCCCTCCCCCCCTCTTTCTTTTCTTGGTGGAAAACCAAGCCTTTGGTTCCTCAATTAATTCATTTGTCTCCATCCAAATAATACCTAAATAAGTAAAATAATGGATCCTTTTGCCTTGGCTTTAGTTTCTTTCTTTTATCATTCAAAATTTTATTAGTTCATCCAAATACAATATAAAATACAAAAATACAAAAAGCATTGACTTCTGACTCCTTTTGGTGCAGTAGAATAAGATAATAGCATCAACTTTTTACTTTTATATAAAAGTATATTATAAATAATATAAACTAGACATTTCACCTATCTAATTGGCAAAATCCAAAATCAAAGTTTCATTTTTTTCCCACCTCAAGGACAAAGCCCCAAAGTGGTTTCCAAGCAGAAGCAAAGTTAATTGCGTTCTTGGCTTCAGTTTCTAACTTTAGATAGGCTCATAGCAGGTTGGAAAAAAAGACATTTAAACAGCAACATGGTTAATATTTTGGAATGGCAAATGCAATATAACTATCTATAAAAATATGAAGGTATGGAGATTGACTTATTCGGTGCATGTACTTAAAATATTACCTCTAGGTAATGTTGAAACTCACATTATCTAATTCTATTATCGGATTTAATGCATCTTTAAATATAGTACTTGATGCAATAACACAGGAGATACACTGATTAGGTATGTTTTGACAGCTTGGTTCACTTTGCTTCAACTATTGTATACTAAACATTTTACTGGAATGTGCCAATGTTTTTCTAAAGCAAGTATTATAAAGTGTAAATGATGAACGAGACAGTCAATTAACTGAAAATACGTATCAAAGACTAAAATCAATAGCAATTCCCTGTTATCAGTATTCTCCATAGCTTATTCAAATTTTTTCTGGGTAATGGGTGCAATAGCCATTTACACTTTATTAAAGGGGTAAATAGGGATTCGGTGGCTCAGTGACTAAGATGCTGAGCTTGTCAATCGAAAGGTCGGCAGTTCAGCGGTTCGAATCCCTAGTGCCGCGTAACGGGGTGAGCTCCCGTTACTTGTCCCAGCTTCTGCCAACCTAGCAGTTCGAAAGCACGTAAAAAATGTAAGTAGAAAAAATAGAGACCACCTTTGGTGGGAAGGTAACAGCGTTCCGTGCTCCTTTGGCGTTTAGTCATTCCGGTCACATGACCATGGAGACGCCTTTGGACAGTGCTGGCTCTTCGGCTTTGAAACGGAGATGAGCACCGCCCCCTAGAGTCAGGAACGACTAGCACATATGTGTGAGGGGAACCTTTACCTTTAAAGGAGTAAATAAGCAGCAACGCCAGGGAACTGCTCTTCCCGTTTCCAGTGCTCCCCAGTGCGCTCCCGTTTCGGCATTCGGTCCCGAAAAGGTTCACCAACACTGTAATATACTTTCCTTCTCCTATTTTCCTCACAACAACCCTGTGAGGTGGGATGGGCTGAGAAAGAATGACTGGCTCAAAGTCAACTTTCCTGGCTAAGACAGGACTAGAACTCACCATCTCCTGGTTTCTGGCCTGGCGCCTTAACCACTACACTAACCAAGGCTACATCTCTATCCGTCTCAGATGCCCAATCTCAGCTGCTTATGATCTGCGCAGCATAACATGTGGGGACAGCAGGTTATGCATGATGAAAGGGAGACTGATTGATGCTCAGTGAGACAAAACAAAGCAACCCTCATAATTTGTTGGGAAAGGCCCTTTTCAACCCTTGTTGCTATGAAAGGAAGAAAGGACTAGCTTTGTCCTTTAAAAAAAAAAAAAAGTCTGGCACTTCACTATCTCTGGAGCAAATCATCTACATGTAATATGGAGAATGTGAAAATGCCAATGAAAATAAATTAGATAAAAAGGAGCCTGTAAGAATGGAGACATTGTGTTGATGCTTCAAGAATATTTAAATCAATATTTGTAAGATTCTATCCATTAAAAAGTGAATTATATATACTGCAGGGGTGAGATGCTCCTGGTTCAGACTGCATCGCCCGATCCGGTAGCGATGGAGGCGGGTAGTTCGGAGAACCGGTAGCAAAAATCCCCCACCCCCCCATGCCCAGCTGAGCCGCACAATCATCAGAGGCTTTTTTTTTTTTTTACTTTTAAAAGCATTTTTTCTACAACCTCTTCGGCCAAAAATGCTTTTAAAAGTAAAAAAAATAAAGCCTCTGATGATCGCACGGCTCAACTGGGATCGTCAAAGGCTTTTAAAAGAAAAAAACCCTTTTTTTCTTTTAAATGCCTCTGACGATCTCAGCTGAGTTGCCTGATGTCAGAGGCATTTAAAAGAAAAAAAGCCTCTGCCATCAGGCAACTCAGCTGGGATCGTCAGAGCCTTTTGAAAGCATTTTTTTTACAACCTCTTCGCTGAAGAGATTGTAGAAAAAATGGTTTTAAGAGTTAAAAAGAAAAATTGACCACGCCCACCCAGTCACATTACACCCCCCCCACCAAGCCACGCCCACAGAACTGGTAGTAACAAATTTTAGATTTCACCACTGATATACTGCCTTAAACGACTTTCGCATAATTTAAAGCCGCAATAGATTCAGGGGAAACCATGCAGTGGTGAAACTCCATCATGAAAGAAATGTAAAGGACCAACACTTCTGTCTTTAGGTCCCGCAATTCAATACATGGAAGAGAAGCCCAAGATTGTTAAATATAGGTACACCTTGACTTACAACCACAATTAGGAGCGGAATTTGCACTGTAAATGGATCTGGTCATAAAGTGAGTCATTACATGCCTAGATCCCATCTTACGACCATTTTACTGTGGCCATTAAGTGAATCGTGAGGTTGATAAGTGGATCACGCAGTTGTTACGCGAATCCAATAGACTTTGCCTGTTGGAAGCCTGCTGGGAAGCTCATAAATCATGATCACAGGACAAGAAGATGCTGCAACCAGGGCTGGCTTCAAAAAATTTAGCAAGGGTTTCTCTGCCCGGTTGTTGGGTGGGCGTGGCCATGGTGGGCATGGCCTAGTTGGCCTCCTGCACCACGGTGGGGGGGGCATTTTTGCTCTCCCTGGGCTCCAGAGGCTTTCCTTGAGCCTCTGGGAAGCCGGACACGGGACCATTTCCGGCCTTCCCAAACTTCTGGTAGGCCCAGTTTTCACCCTCCCCGAGCCTCCGCGCACACCCTACACATCTGCATCCAAAATGGGCCGCGTGGGGGCTCCTCGGAGAGGTGGGACAGGGTGGGCGGGGCCAGCCAGGAGTGAGATTTGGGGGTTCTCCGAACTACACAGAATCTTAGCTAGAGGTTCTCCCGAACCCCTTGTGAACCCCCAGTGGCCCATCCCTGGCTGCAAGCCTCATAAATAGCATTTGCCAAGGGCCCAAATTGCAATCCTGGAACCATGGAGTGGCGCAAGGACAGGATGTAAGTCACTTTTTCTGGAGCCATCATAGTGGCGCAGTGGTTAGAATGCAGTATTGCAGGCTAATTCCGCTCACTGCCAGCAGTTCAATTCTGACCGGCTCAAGGTTGACTCAGCCTTCCATCCTTCCAAGGTCAGTTAAAATGAGGACCCAGATTGTTGGGGGCAATAGGCTGACGCTGTAAATCGCTTAGAGAGGGCTCTAAAACGCTATGAGGTGGTATAAGTACTATTGCTAGTTATATTTATTGTAGTTATACAACTTTATAGATAGGAGATTTTACATAGAGAGAGATTAACCTTGGGTATCCAGAAAGCAATGTTCTCCGAGGCTGTAGTCCTATTGCTCCAGCTTTTTTCCTGTGTTTGGTTCTAAATTCATCGGAGGGAGAAACAAAAGAAAAAGTTGAGGTTCTTTTTTCTGTGCAGCTGAACACAGTTTTAAAGACATACAGGTATTTGGAAATGCTAAAGATGCTAAATGTTTTTTTCCGAGATCTATCAGAGATTGAATAATATAGAAATTATATCAATAAGAAAGATTAGTATCTAGCTAATTTAAACACAGGTCCATGAATTAAAAAATAATAATCCTGCAATCATTACAATGCCAATTATTCTCTCAATGTAAATTCTGAAATGGGAGAAAAATTGGTCTTGATTTATGTGATGTCCTTTGACATTATCTTTCCGCAACTTACTCAGCTATCTTTCTAAATCTTAAGTTTCATCTTTTGTTACGTCCCAAAGATGGGGGGGGGGGGGGTTTCTTTCAAAAAGGCAAGTGGACTTTGTTTTTCCTTAAAGATGTGCATTGAAATAAAAGAAATTCCAATTGCTTTTTGAAAAAGCACCTTTGTGACAACCATGACCTGGATCTCCATAGATACCTTTTGTTACACTTTTTAGAAGTTATTCCAATTTCTCTATGGCAGAGGTCTTCAAACTTGGCCGCTTTAAGACTTGTGGACTTCAACTCCCAGAAATCCCCAGCCAGCATAGGCTGGAGAATTCTGGGAGTTGAAGTCCACAAGTCTTAAAGCGGCCACCTTTGAAGACCTCTGCTCTAGATCCTTCCCTAAAGTGTGGTCCTCAGAATTGGACAAAGGACTGGCCAATGCAAATTGAAATGGAGTTATTACTTTCTGTGATTTTTAAACTATACCCTCTAAAGTTTACTTTCCTTCCCCCCTACCCCCCACCCCCCAGCCATATCATACAACTAGCTCACATTTAATTGCAATCGTAAGACCTCACAAACACTGTCATTACTCAGTCAGATATTCCCCTATCCTATACCTGGGCATTTGATTTTTAGTTTTTTCTTTTTTCATCCATACACCAGCATTTTTAATCTCGTCTTGAATAATTGCACTGCACAGCTAAACGAGCACGTTTAATCATCCACTTGTCATTTTTGTTTTTCAGGGAACACAGTTTGCAGCTATGCCATCAGCACTTCACATTTTAGAATCCCCCGTTTGTGATTTTGTCATCCTCTGTTTTCTCTTGAGAATTGGTGGCTATAAAATAACTATGCTAAGCACTCAATAAAATGGAAATGATGATTATTATGATGTCAAGATGGTAGAAATGTTCCATTCCTCCCTGGAACTACTGTCTTGTATCTGGATCTTGAGACAACTTTCTTTCGGCAAATGCAGAAGTGGGCTACTGCCAGTTCGCACCGGTTTGGGCGAACTGGTAGTTAAGATTCTGCACAGTTCAGCAAACTGGCAAATCCCACCACTGGCTGGCCCCACCCCCACTCATTTTTTGGCCTGTTTCCTGGGCTGTTTTTTGGGCCATTTTGGGCCAATTTTCCAGCCAAAAATGGCCCAAAAGAGAGCTAGAAAATGGCCCAGAAAATGGCCAAAAATGGCTAAAGAACAGCCCCAAAATCGAGTGGTGGCAGGGCCAGCCAGTGATGAGATTAACTCCAACTGGCTGAATCCTACCTCTGCCTTTGAGGTGAGTGGCCGGGAGGTGGGCCTGGGTATGATGAATGACGTCACCCACCCAGTCACATGACCAACCGGCCACGCCTACCCAGCCAGAGAACCAGTTGTTAAGTTATTCAAGTCCCACCATTGGGCAAATGCAACCACAACTATTAGCTGCTAACTCTGGTTTGGTTTCTTCCTTCTATCTTTACTGCAGTTTAGGCAACTAAGCGGAAACAACAACAAGAAGGTACTATATTGATTTTGATGTGTCGCGTGCCCTTAACAAAAAGCTGGGACTTTCCAGCAAAATACAGGTAGTCTTGACTTACAAATATTTGTTTAGTGAATGTTGGAAGTTACATCACTGAAAAAATGACTTATGATTGTTTTTCATACTTACAACCATTGTAGCATCCCCATGGTCACGTGATCAAAATTTTGACCTTTGGCAACCGGCATGTATATATGACTATTGTACTACCCTAAAGTCATGTGATCACCTTTTGCGACCTTCTGACTAGCAAAGTCAAGTTCAGTTCCAAGCTAGGAGAGAGATTCTGAAAACATGGAGGCTGATTGGAAAGATGGATTATTGATGGACAGGACCACATGGGTTTTAGGTCCTGGATAACTGACCACATGGAGTGGAGAGTGGGAGGTTTTATACCTTCTTTGGGCTTTGTATTTGAGCTTCCTGTTCCTATGCAAGAACATGTATTCTATTGGCTGTTGTCAGATTTCTGTGGGGTTATGTAGGGGTCATGTAGGGGTCGTAGCTGGCTTTATAGGCAAAAGAGGAAATGCAAATCCTAATCTGGTCAACCTCTCTGGTTTATTGTTTATCTGAGTCCCAGGTTTGATATTTGAATTGCTCTGGGATGGTGAAATGAAGGGGCTTGTGTTCTGAAAGAGTGTTGGGCAATTCCTATTGTGGCTTAATGACTTTCGTCCTGTGTTGGATCTTGGGTGAGGGGCTGCTTCTAATCCTACCATTCTGCCTTTGTTCAGACTTTGCTGCAGGGAGTTTCAAAATATCGTGTCTTGAATGGATTTTTGCCTGCAGCATTTGCTTTGCTTATGAATAGAGCTACCTAGATACATGTCTTCCTCTTTCAATAAGCTCTTTATCTCTTAAGTGTTGACACTTTAGAGGCAGAAAGGCTGCTTTCTGCCTCTAAAAAAATATGTTTCTCCATTTCTTCCTTTAGGGAAACATAATATTCTGCCTTTTTAATAGTCCTCAAAATATTTCATTCTTCGGCCGGGGGAGGGGGGGTTCCCACACACCCAAGAGTCGATATTTACCTGTTTAATGTGGAATGATTCTTTTGGGAGTGGGGTGTAATAACCTTTAATAACAATCAGGATTATATTCCTATCTCCACTACGTGTATCCATTGTTACATTTGTTAGTTGTGGGTGTTTTTAAAAATGCGGTTTTATTGATGTACTACAAAACTGTACCTGTTTAACAACATCTCTTAATCCACATAAGCTTCTGTGTTCTGTTTACCTGAATGTTTGCCTTCACAGGCAAATCAAACTTCAGACTTGGATCAACTCTTGATTTGTGTTGACCTTCCAGTGCTTTTGCCAGTTCACCCCAGCTTCCATATCCTGCACAGACAAAAAAGACAGTGAAATAAAATCCCCGGTTTTTAAAAAATAATTGCAATACGATTATGGCAGAAGCATGAACCCTTATAGCCTTTTATCTGATGCAATATGTATGTGATACGTTCCATACAGTATGCGATGCAATGACAACATGTAAAAAAAATTGTTAAAAACGTCTTTAACTGAAGGACAACCAATAGCACTAGCGATAGCACTTAGACTTATATACCGCTTTAGAGTGCTTTTACAGCCTTCTCTAAGTGGTTTACAGAGTCAGTCTACAATCTGGGTCCTCATTTTACCCACCTCGGAAGGATGGAAGGCTGAGTCAACCTTGAGCCTGGTGGGATTCGATCTGCCAAACTGCTGGCAGCCAGTGATCAGCAGAAGTAGCCTGCAGTACTGCACTCTAACCACTGTGCCACCATGGCTCTTATGCCCCACAATATAACTTTGGTACTAATCTGTGTAAGAGCTAATCTGGTAATAGTCTCTTTCTTATATCAACATTTAAAATAAAAATTAATCCTTAAAAATCCAATGCAACCATGGATATTCCTAAAACTACAATGAGTTTAGGATGGTTGTTAACAGATTATTTTTATTTTTTTTTAAAAAAAGACAAGCTGGCAATAAAATCAACTCTTGTGGAATCTCAAATGAAGCATTTTTTTCATATGAGGTCATCCATGAGATTGTAGTGTTCAGACTTGAGAACTGGCAAGACCTGTATTATTTAACATTGCGGTCATGTGGTAAGCATGGCTAAACACAGAGGCTCAAGGAATGCTCTTACCTTCTCACTGAAGTGGTACCTATTTATCTACTTGCATTTGCATGCTTTTGAACTACTAGATGGGCAGGAGCTAAGGCAGGAACAGGAGCTCACCCCGTCGTGCAGTGCTTGGGTCTCGAACACAAGCTGTCAGCTTTTCAGCTCAGAAGCCCAGCGTCTTTAACCATTGATCCATCACTCCCTCAATGGAGAATATCTAATGGCTGATATATTATTCAGTCTACATATTGTTGTAGAATCATAGCTGAAAGTGACCCCATAAATCTTTAGTGTAACCTCTTGCTCAGGGCCAAAATCTGCTAAAGCCTCTGTTTGAAGATTCCAGTAAAGGAGTATGTCATCTCATTTGGCAACTGGTTCTACTGGTTGGCAATTCTGGCCACCAGAAAAATTCCCTCTAATATCTGTCTTGAATCAATTTCCTGCAGTTTAAAATCATTCTTCTATTCAACGTCGCCTCTTTATTCATGATTATTCTCATTTATCATTGTAACAATCAATATCTCAAACTGGGTGAAAATCAAATGCACTGTCCTTGGAAAAAATTCCATACTGTATCAGACCATCAATATATCTTTACAGCCCAGTATTGATACAGAGTTAGGACCACAATGGAACCTAAAATTTGTGTTGCTAAATGAAACATTTGTTAAGTGAGTTTGCCTCCTTTTACGACTTTCCTTGCCACAGTTGTTAAGTGAATCACTGCATTTGTTAAATTAGTAACATGGTTGTGAAGTGAATCTGGATTCCCCATTGACTCTGCTTGTCAGAAGGTAGCAAAAGCTGATCACATGACCCCAGGACAGGATCACAACTGTCATAAATATGAATCCCTTGACAAGCATCTGAATTTTGATCATGTGACCATGGGGATGCTGCAATGGTTGTAAGTGTGAAAAATGGTCACAAGTCATTTTTTTAGGGCCGTTGTAACTTTTAATGGTCACTAAATGTACTGTTGTAAGTTGAGGACTACCTGTACTATGCAGCAGCATCTCTGATACCTTCCAGCAGAATTGAATTTCCAGCAGAAGTGAAAACAAAATTTTCATTATAATCTATAGGGGATGGATGGGGAACTCATCAAATTTGCAGATGACATCAAGCTGGCAGGAATAGCCAACACTCCGGAAGATAGGCTCGAGATACAGAAGGTTCTTGACAGACTTGAACATTGGGCGCTATCTAACAAAATGAAATTTAATGGTGGAAAAAGTAAGGTTCTACATTTAGGGAAGAAAAACAAAATGCACAGGTACAGTACATGTAGTACCTTGCTCAATAGTAGTAACTGTGAGAGGGATCTTGGAGTCCTAGTGGACAACCATTTAGATATGAGCCAGCAATGTGCAGCAGCTGCCAAAAAAGACAACACAGTTCTAGGCTGCATAAACAGAGGGATAGAATCAAGATCACGTGAAGTGTTAATACCACTTTATAATGCCTTGGTAAGGCCACACTTGGAATACTGCATCCAATTTTGGTTGCCACGATGTAAAATAGATATGGAGACTCTAGAAAGAGTGCAGAGAAGAGCGACAAAGATGATTAGGGGACTGGAGGCTAAAACATATGAAGAAATGTTGCAGGAAGACGTTGAAGATGTCCAAGGTCCCTTCTAACTCTGTTATTCTAAATGATCTCTGACCAGCAATTGAGATGGGAGTGTTATCAACGCTACGCAGAGACACCAAGGACAGAACTTTGGACTTTCTGTATTCAGAATATATATATTTTTTCTTTCTGAATTATAACCTTTCTCTTCTCCTAAATGCAATAAAAGCAATAACATACGCAGTCTTTTCCAGCAAGAACAGCGACCTGTCTGTCTGCAGCAGAGTCAGAGTTCTCTCCAGATGGACCAAGAAAGTTCAAAAACTCTCACATGATAATTAACTTTGGTTCAAAAGTCAACACCCACAAGTATTCATGGCAGTAAAACAAAATTACATGCTGGATTCTGAGTAACCATGTTACTTAGAATGATCTCACAATGGGTATGTGGAAGTTTTCAAGAAAATTAAAGAGCTTAAAAGCAAAATAACAGTTACGGAAATTATATTTGGAATTCAACTCTAGTTCCCATCTGGGTAGGCAACACAATTTTGCCCAAAGAATATTTTACAAAAGAATACATTCAAGACTTCGAACCTAATCCTGAGACAATAAATGTACAAGAAAAAAAAAGAGTCTAAAAAGGGGATATTTCAAGAAACAAAAAAATAAAAGAGGGTCTCAACATTTTAACACCTCCTTTATTGTGGGGTTAAAAGTGGGCATTTAACCACAGCCTACCTATAATTAACTCTGGTACTAATGTACTGTATTTCAATAGGTGTCGTCTGTAGAAACAAATCTCTGCCCTATGTCTTGCAGAACAAATATGACAAGACAGTTTAAATATGTTTTAGGTATTATTATTAGATGCGTGACAGATATAGGTGTGAGAGCAGTGGTGGGATTCAGCTGGTTCAGGCCGGTTCGGCCGGTTCAGCTGTTTAACCAGTTGTTAAATTGCTGGCTGGCTCTACCCCTCCCCACCCCGCCAATTGCAGGAATCCCCACGCGCCCCGTTTTGGCTCCCAGGTAAGTGAATGGAGGCCTACTAGGCCCAAAACATGGCATGAGTGTGTGTGCGGTGCTGCCCCCCCCTCCCCGTGGCCCTTTTTCACTCCCAGGAGACTGCAGGGAGGCCTACTAGGCCCAAAACATGGCATGGGGGGGGTGGACAGGGGGCCAACACTGCCTGTTTTTGCTCCCAAGGGGGTGCAGGAGGCCAAGTGCTCCCTGTCACATCCCCTGGCCATGCCCATCATGGCCACGCCCACCGAGATAACAGTCTATTAACAGTCAAATGTAACTTTTGGTTTTGAGCTTATTTAGGACAACAATCATATTTGGACTCTCAGAAAATGCAATTAAAGTAGTAATAAAATAGTCATTGGATGTGAATAAATGTGTTAATTTTTCAGCCAAAACTGTTGCCCACAGTTTTAAGTATTGCTGATCAACAACAACCAAGCAACTAGCAACAGAAACCGAAGCTATGATGCATTAATTTGCACATTTTAGGAAATGCAGATAATAAATACATAGAAGGGAAGATTTATTGAGAAAAGATGGTTGGATGATTTTCCCAATTTCTTCAGAAGCTATTGACCAAAAAAGGCTAGTTGGATGCTATTAAAAATATTAATTTGCATATTATTTGCATCTACCAATTTGCATATTATACCAAAGCAATAGAGAAATGTAACGATATATAATTTTAATGGCATATAGTACTACCTATGGCAGTGATGGCTAACCTTTTTGCCATTGCGTGCCAAAAGCTGGGGGAGTGAGGGGTGGTTGCGTATTTGTGTGCCCACACCCATAATTCTATGCATCCTGTCCCCCCACGCATGAGTGCGAGACTCCCCCATGCTCCCCCCACTTTTGGCATGTGATGGCACGGTGGGCCTGGTAGGCCCGTTTTTTGCCCTCCCCAGGCTCCAGAGGCTTTCTAGGAGCCTAGGGAAGGGCAAAAACAGCCTTACCCACCTCCCCAGAGGCCCTCCAGAGGCCGAAAACCGCCCATTTGCCAACTTTCGTTGGGCCCAGAAGGCCCAAAAATCAGCAACACTCACGTGCCCACCAATATGGCTCTGCGTGCCACCTGTGGCACGCGTGCCATAGGTTCGCCATCACGGACCTATGGGTTATGTTCATCATCAATTATTAATGACTTGCGGAAGTAGATTTAAAATAGATGCTATGTTATTTTCTATTTGAATTCTCACACAATTCATAAAGGTCAAAGCATATTGGCAAGAGAAAAGTCACCCCTCCTAGAAGAATGAAATATTTTGAGAAATATTTAAAAAGGCAGAATTTCCCTAAAGGAGAAACATGTTTTTAAAGACAGAAACCAGCTCCCTGCCCCCAGCAGATATTTGGTGCCCATTAAGAAAGACTGGGCCATCCTATCTACAAGACAAAAGACATTCAGCACTAGGGTGATGGGATTAAGACATGACCCTCCAGATATGATTATCTAGCAGCAGAGCTCACTGCATTGCAAAATCTCCCAAGGACATTGCCTTGGTCCAAGCTTCAACTAAATTTATCTCAGACAAACTCTTAGGATTTGCACATGGTCCCATGGGAGTCTGACAACAGCCAATAGAATACATGTTCTTGCACAGGAACAGGAAGCTCAAGTTCAAAGCCCAAGAGAAGATATAAAAACCCCTCACTCTCAACTTCATGTGGTCAGCTGCACCAGAAAACCATGTGCTTGGTGGTTCTCTTCCAATATTAAACCTTCTTTCCAATCAGTCTCCAGACTCCATTTTCTCTCCAGTGTCTTTCTCCCAGCTTGGAACTGAACCAGATAGATATTTCTTCCAACGTTCACATCGTAAAGTTGCCAGTGTTGAGAAACACAAGCATAGAAAATGACTTGACCAACATCTCCCAACCTTTGCAGTCTTCCTGCCTAGCGATCGTCACAAAAGTCTTATCGTGATCTTCTGAGGCATTTGATTTGTTTGGTAAATTGCAAATAAATTGCCTCGAAAGATCTGGACATAGAATTTAAATTCTTAAATATTTTTAAGAGAGTTGATCTGGCACTTCCTCTGTCTTGCCATTTTGTACCATGTGTCTATGAAAATATACGACTCCTCTTTTCCCACTTGTGTTTCGGATTCCTGGTGGAAATCTCTCAAATTTCTCGATGGGCTCCGGCTCCAGTTTTTACATCATCGCCGCCTCTCTTCTTTTCTCTACATTCTCTGAAGGATTTCAGAGGCAAAAGGAAATGCAACACGGTCCTATTAATAAATGATGGCCAGACCTCTTATGGCTCTGTCATCTCCTCTTTTCAAGCAAGTAAGTGATCTGCCTTTGTAAAGAGTCTGGCAAACCATCCAACTGGAACCAGGGCATTTTTATGCCACCCTGGCAGATGGTTAACCGAAAGGGCTGAAAAACAATCTTCCGACAGTGTTAGCACCTAGAAAGTAATAGGCTGGTATACAAGCCAAGACTTGATCAAGTTATTGGCTCAGAAAAAGGCCACCAGGGATTGCTTTGAGGA
This sequence comes from Ptyas mucosa, assembly GCA_012654045.1. Lineage (NCBI taxonomy): Eukaryota > Metazoa > Chordata > Lepidosauria > Squamata > Colubridae > Ptyas > Ptyas mucosa. Next base: position 11,238 of record WNWU01015579.1, on the reverse strand, counting down.
CTCAGACAATCAAGATCCATATATACTATCAGTTGACGAGGCAATCGCAATATGCTAGCTCGCCATTGCAGATCAGCATGGCTTCATGCTTAAATAAATCAGCATCTCTTACCTCACTATCAGTTGAACAGGATGAGCTAATGCAAGCTTCCCCAACAAGGGATCTTACAGATGTGTTGGACCCCAATTCCCAATTTGGGGAGGTGCTCAGTGGCAAAGACGCTGAGCTTGTCGATCGAAAGGTTGGCAGTTCAGCGGTTCGAATCCCTAGTGCCGCGTAATGGAGTGAGCTCCCGTTACTTGTCCCAGCTTCTGCCAACCTAGCAGTTTGAAAGCACGTAAAAAATGCAAGTAGAAAAATAGGGACCACCTTTGGTGGGAAGGTAACAGCGTTCCATGTGCCTTTGGTGTTTAGTCATGCCGGCCACATGACCACGGAGACGTCTTCGGACAGTGCTGGCTCTTTGGCTTTGAAACGGAGATGAGCACCGCCCCCTAGAGTCGGGAACGACTAGCACATATGTGCATGGGGAACCTTTACCTTTTACCTTTACTTCAACTCCTCTGGGGAGGACCCAATTGTCAGAAGCCAATCTAAAACTACAGGAGATTGTAAATATCTTACGGATACACATGTACACATGCCTCTATCTCCAGCTACACACAAACACAAGGTTTCCAATCTTTTGAAATTATTTGAAAAAAGTGCTTTGGAATTCAGAGGAGCACCTCTCTATAACTCATAAACTCATATCTCATAAACTTATAAACTCACCTCTCTATAACTTGACATTTTCTAGCTTCCATAAAAGTCAGAAGAAAGAGTACCCTTATTTTAGGAGTTGCATTAAGTTTCATGAATGAATCCTTAATGCAAGGAGATGTTTTTTTTTCCAGGCTTCCACGGTTGCTTTAATGGATAGAAGAAATGTGCTACGCTCACCCTCAAGCCTAAAGCACTTCTTCCGAATGGTTTCTCAAGCAAGCGCATGCAAAATATAAACCTTAAGTTCCACTACTAAACGCCTGCTTAGACTAAGAGGTCATTCAGAAGCAAGTTATAGTCCAGAAAGACAGAATCAGTTTAACAATCATTATTAGCATCACATTTTTTCATTTTTATAAAAGGACATATATCTGAGCATGATGTTCTTACTGTATTCTAGGTGATTTCTGGTTGGTACTTTAAACCATTACGTATATACACCCACTGGAAATTTAATCCAGAAAGGATTAAGCAGCTCTATATCCTTAGGAAGTATTATAGACTTCATCATGATTGGCAGAACAGCTATGATAGCCATGTCTCTCCCCATGCCACATAAAAGACCATTAACCACAGCATTACCTGTCTGGATACTCTGATCTACCAACGCCTTTCAGTCTCTTTCCAAATGTCTTAGATGCCAAGTTAACCACAGGAGTTTCCATAGAAATAGTGGAACTAATTCCACAGAGACCTCAGCAGCTGCTCCCTTGTTCCTTCCCCCTTTGTCTTACCTAGGTCTTTTGCTTATTAAACCAATTAAATAAAACAATGTGCATGGCACCCTTGGGTCCAAAACAAAACAAAACAAAACAAAACAAAAAACAACCCTCAGCAAAGAAGCCACTTAATGAAAGTGGGAATTGAGGAAGTATAGGTAAAGGTAAAGGTTCCCCTCACACATATTGCTAGTCGTTCCTGACTCTAGGGGGCGGTGCTCATCTCCTTTCAAGGCCGAAGAACTAACACTGTCCGAAGACATCTCGGTGGTCATGTGGCCGGCATGACTAATTTTTTTTTTACTAGATGGAGATGAGTCAGACTTAGTGGAAAAATCAACATCCTCCTACACCAACTGGGCTTTTAGGAATCTGAAGGTTTACTTTTGGGACTGTGCAATTTATCAGCTGTCTTTCAGAGAGTCATCAGTGATTTCCTGCCAGGTGTGAGGTTCCCCTCCTCCCACCCCCCGTTCTTGTATTGATTATGTTGGTATGTTCAGTAACTGTGTTGTAGACGATGAAACACATTTGAAAATAGTGTTCCGTTTGTAAGAGCAGAAGGATTTACATGCCACTTAGGCAGAAAATAAGGTAGTAAAGGAAGACAATACTGCTCTCATTGCGGACAGAGGAGAGGCAATTAAAGAAGATGGCTGTTACCTAAAACCCAGGTCAGATGTTTTTTGGGGATTAGGGCAGGGGTGAAATCTAAAATTTGTTACTACCGGTTCTATGGGCGAGGCTTGGTGGGGGGGGGGATAATGTGACTGGGTGGGCGTGGCCATTTTTTTTTAACTTTTAAAACCATTTTTTACATGTAAAACCATGTTAAAAAATGTTTTCAAAAGGCTCTGACGATCCCAGCTGAGTTGCCTGATCGGCAGGCAACTCAGCTGGGATCGTCAGAGCTTGGATCGTCAAAGCCATTTTAAAAAAAAAAGGGCTCTGATGATCGCGCGGCTCAGCTGGGCATGGTGAGCGGGGGCAGGGATTTTTGCTACCGGTTCTCTGAACTGCCGTCCGTCATCGCTACCTACTCGCCCGAACTGTTCCAAACCGGGAGCATTTCACCCCTGGTTTAGGGAGTCATTATTGAAGGACTGATTCCCATTTTAATACTTTTGTCTCTTCGTTATATGAGTTTCGTAAAAAGTGATGCCCAAAGTTACATTACATGTCATCATATTGTCAAAACGCACTTGAAGCCTGAATTATATTCTATGCCAAGATCCCATTTTAAAGAGTTCTATGTAGACAGAGAGGCTTCCAATATTTTTTGCCGGAATATTACAAAATCAACATTCAATGGTATATCTCAGGTTGTAAATTGATATCCAGACAAAGGATCCTCTGATCTTCTGTTCAGAAGGAATGGCATGAATATCCACAATAATTCCTTATATTTGTTGTTGTTAGTCGCGAAGTCGTGTCCGACCCATTGTGACCCCATGGACAACTTTCCTCCAGGCCTTCCTGTCCTCTACCATACCCTAGAGTCCATTTAAGCTCATGCCTACTGCTTCAGTGACTCCATCCAGCCACCTCCTTCTCTGCCGTCCCCTTCTTCTTTTCCCCTCAATCTTTCCCAGCGAAGAACTCCAGTGAGTCCTTCCTTCTCATTAGATGGCCAAAGTATTTCAGTTTCATCTTCAGGATCTGGCCTTCTAAAGAGCAGTCAGGGTTGATCTCCTCTAGGACTGACCAGTTTGATTGCCTTGCAGTCCAAGGGATTCGCAGGAGTCTTCTCCAGCACCATAGTTCAAAGGCCTCAATTTTTTAGCGCTCAGCCTTCCTTATAGTCCAACTTTCACAACCATACATTGCAACTGGGAAAACCGTAGTCCTGACTATACACACTTTTCCGTTATATTAATGGTTCTCAAAGTATTAGCATGGTTACAGACAAGTTCCAATAACACTAAATTTCAAAGAAGAGCATGAATCCTGCATGAATTTTCATTTGTTATTGAATATATCCTGGAGAAATCAAATTTGGTTTGCAGAGGCCAAACTTCATAACTTATATTTTTAAGTGAATTTTTATAGCGACAAATATTTCACAGCATATTGAAAACATGGCTTTGCCATCAGGTCTGGGGCCCTGATAATAATGGATGAGCTTGTGCCTTGGTCTTGGTTGTGTTAAACTGAGTTTCTTGGCTGCTTTTTTGTTGTTTTTAAATTATTATTATTTTTGTTTAACTGATAGCTACCCAGAGCCCTATATAGGAGATGGGCGGCCAAATAGGTTTGTTAAATAAATACATAAAATTTGAGCAACCCTATAAATATATTGACTGATATTAAATGTTGTTAGGGGGTCAAAAGCTCCTTTCAATGCTTAAATGTATCCTCTGGCTGTGAATGGTGATGCTAAGTTTAGGAGGAGGGGGAGGGAAAATGTGATGAGAGGAATTGCCATACTCCAAGAATGGTGACATAAGACACCTCTTCCTATTTAAATTCCAAAAGGTGGGAGAAGGAGGAAGAGAGGGATTTCGGAAATGTCAGCAGGGAAACAGATCAAACAGAAGCTTAGAATCCAAGCCAGGGAAATCACCCAACTGTAAAACGTCTGTTTAGAAATATGTATTTCTTGCCAGGTAAGGCAGAGTACAGACACTTGTAAAATAGCAGTTATCAGAAATCATCGCACCAAGACAACTAAATAAAATTAAACGATCTAAAAATGATTATCCTAAACCCATGATGGCGAACTTACGGCATATGTGCCAGAGGTAGCACGCACAGCCCTCTCTGTGGGCATGCACGCCGTCGCCAGCTTCTCTTCTGGTTTTCTTCTAGTCTTTGTGTGTGCTGGAGCACCAGAAAATGGCCCAAAAAATGGCCAAAAACCAGGCTGTTTTCAGGCCATTTTTCAGGCCCGAAAAACAACCCAAAACTGCCAAAAAACGGCCTGAAAATGGCCCGAAAAATGACCTGAAAACAGCCAAAAAACAGGTGCATGTGCACTGGCCAGCTGGTCTTTGGGCTTCCGGTGCTCCAGTGTGCATACACACGCACATGCATGTGCGAGAACACGTGTTCTGATTTGGGCACTTGGTGCCGAAAAGGTTCTCCATCACTGTCCTAAACAGTCGTCTTCTTTTTGTGTGTGCCTGTAAGTCAGTTGATTGCTGAAGACTACCTGGACTAGTCCCTGCAGTTTCCTTGGCAAGGTTTTTAGAAGTGACTGTAGGGAAATGACCAGACTGAGTCTGAGGGAGGCGTCAAATGCATCATCGGTCATGAGTCGCTTCATGCCCATAAGAGATCTAAGTCCACCCACCTTGAATTTCTTCTACTCTTAGTTCCCGCTAATTTCCCTTGGCCGTTAGTAGTTCAGATTCTTGTAGAGAGCTCAAGCTTACAATGAATCTTTATACCCATTTGAACTGTCTGGATCTCCTGATTTTCCTGGCACTTGATAGTGGCTTGCCATTGCTTCCTTCTAAGGGTTGAGAGAAAGTGACTGGTCTAAGGTCACTCACCTGGCTTTGTGGCTAAAGCAGAACTAGAACTCAGTCTCCTACTTTCTAGCCTGATGCCTTTAACCACTACATCAAACTGGCTCTCTAAACCACAATTGTAAGAGAAACTTTTAACAATTCATTTAAAATTATGTAATAAAAGTAAAATTTAATTCATTTTTTAAGTGTTTAAAATAAAGGTTGTGTCGCTCTATACCAGTGATGTGAACCTATGGCACGCGTGCCACAGGTAGCATGTGTAGCCATATCAGTGGGCACGCCAGCTCAGCTCTGGCGCTCATGCGCGCACCGGCCAGCTGATTTTCGGGCCTTCTGGGCCCACCAGAAGTAGGGAAACAGGCTGTTTCCTCCCTCCAGAGAGCCTGGGGTGGGTGGAGAAGGCCCGTTTTTCTTTCTCACCTGGCTCCAGATCCTCTCTATGCATCTGGGGAGGGCAAAAACAGCCTTCCCCATCCCCTCGGAGGCCCTCCGGAGGCCTGAAATGGCCCATTTCCCAACTCCTGGTTGGACAGGAAGTTATGTTTTTTGCTGTCCCCAGCCTTCAGATTCTCCAGAGGGCCTCCGAGGGGATGGGGAAGGCTGTTTTTGCCCTCCCCAGATGCATAGAGAGGATCTGGAGCCAGGTGAGAAAGAAAAACAGGCCTACCGGGCTATCGTGTGGCAGGAGCGGGGGGGAGGGGGGAGTTGCACACACATGTGCAGGGCGGGATGTATAGAATTATGGGTGTGGCCACGCGCGTGCACAAACCTCCCCCACCCCCCTTCCTGGCATACGATGGCAAAAAGGTTAGCCATCACTGCTCTATACTTTCCTCATGTTCTACCTAGAAAGAAAAAAGGAGAAAAATGGGGAAAAAAACTTTCTCTGAGCTACTGGGATTATGATTTGAGAAGGAAGGAAGAGAGGGAAAAAGATAGAAAGGAAAGAATGCCACAATAGTTAGGTGCTCAACAGGCACAACAGAAAACTAAAGCTAGAATCCAGAAACCGTGGAAATTGTCAGAGAGAAAGGCCCATAAATTGAGATTTGCAAGTGATATTAAAAACAAGCAAACGGAAGTATTTAATATGTTAGAAACAGCAGCAACAATTAGCTAAAGACAGAGTGGGTCTGATGGAAGGAGCACAGGGTAAATTACTTAACCTCTATTTTGCTCCTATCTTCTCTCGGAATGGAAACAAAACCCTAGCTGGCTATTACTAGGCCACTGAAAGAAGAAGAATTTTGCTAATTTAAATAAATCCGACATCCATGAGCAGAAGGATTACATCTAGTCGACTGAAGAAACTAATGGATATGACAACAGAATTGGTTTTGGAAATCTTTGCATACTGTTGAGTTCCCAGAAGACTGGAGGAGAGAAAATGTCACCTCTGTCTTCAAAAAGAAGCAGCACCTGGGAAATTATAGACCTGTCTATTTTTTATTTTTTTTAAATTTGATTTATATGCCGCCCTTCTCCGGAGACTCAGGGCGGCTTACAATGCGCTAAGCAATAACCTTCATACTTTTGATGTCTTACTGGGTAGGGTCCTTGTAGATTATTAAATAGCATATATATGAGCAAGCACATAGATAGGAATGCTGCAATTAATAGGAACCAGCATGGCTTTGCACAAACACATCATGCCAGATGCCTCTTCCTCCTCCTCCCTAGATTAGTAGATCAGAATAATACAGGGGTGGGCTTCAAAATTTTTAGCAAGGGGTTCTCTGCCCGGTTGCTGGGTGGGCATGGCCATGGTGGGCGTGGCCTAGTCAGCTTCCTGCACCGGGGGGGGTGTTTTTCCCTTCCCCAAGCTCCGGAAGCTTTTCTCGAGTCTCCGGGAGGGTGAAAATGGCCTCCCCAGGCTCCAGAGGCCCTCTGGAGGCTGGACACGGCCCCATTTCTGGCCTTCCTGAACTTCTGGTAGGCCCATTTTTCATCCTCCCTGAGCCTCCACGTGCACCCTGCACTTACCTGCATCCAAAATGAGCCGTGTGGGGACTCCTGGGAGGGGCCGGGTAGGGTGGGCAGGGCAGGGAAGGGCATAGCGGGGCCAGCCAGGAGTGGGATTTACGGGTTGTCTGAACTGCACAGGATCTTGGCTAGAGGTTCTCCCGAACCCCAGCAGCCCACCTCTGGAATAATACCATTGAAATAGTGTACCTGGACTTCAGCAAAGCTTTTTGAATATGTCATGACATTCTCCTTCATAAAAGACTAAAATATGAGGTAGATGATGCTAATTTTAAATGGAATCGTGGTTTTCTGAATGCAGCACCAAAGAGTGCTTATTAAGGGCTCTACTTCACTTTGGAGGGAAGAAAGAAGCATAGTGCCACAGGGCTCTATCCCAGAGGTTCCCAATCGTTTTGGGTTCGCGGCTCCCATAGCAATCCGACTTGCAACTGCGCGGCTCCCATAAGCAATCCGACTTGCAACTGCGCATGCGCATTAGACGTTAGACCCAGCGGGCGGAATATTTCGCGGCGCCCTTACGACGATGCCGCGGCTCCCCAGGGAGCCGCGGCGCACAGTTTGGGAACCGCTGCTCTATCCTACACCCTATACTCTTGGATGATTTAGGAGACGGTTCTGAAATTTGCAGATGACAGAGTTGGGAGGGATGCAAATCAAACGGGTTTAGAGGTTTGAGCAGTAGATGATGCAAATAAACCGAAAAAGTCTGCAAGGTGAAAAGCACAGATATAGGATGGGGGAGCCCTAGCTCAGTATTACTGCATGTAAAAAGAATCTGGGTATTTTTCCTCAATTACAAGGTAAGCATGAGCCAGTAGCATGATTATAGGTAGCAATTGTTCCACTTGACTCTGCCCTGTTCAGACTCCAGTTGGACTATGGCCTCCAGTTCTAGGCACTATAATTCAAAAAGAACTAAAAATTGAAACACGTTCAGAGAAAATCTACCAATATGGAACGGTGTTGGGAAATGAAACCTTATGAGGAACTGTTCAAGAATCTGAATGTATTTAACCTACATGAAGACTTAAAAGGTAGCAGTCTTAAAAAATGTGAAGGGTTGTCATACAGAAGAGGAAGCCTTAAGGGCAGGATGGTTAAAAGTAAGTGTCACTCAGGGGTGGGTTCTACTTATCTTTACTACTGGTTCGCAATGGGATCGCGGGCGCCCACTTGCTTCGCTCATATGCGCGCCTTGCTTCTGCGCATGCGCAGATCACCGATGATGACATCCGGGTGACGACATCTGGGGCTGTTGGCGGGGCCTCCTGCCGGTTTTACTACCAGTTCTTGCGAACCAGTCCAAACCGGGGGAAACCCACCATTGGTGTCACTGTTCTGAACCTAGCCAGTAAGAAACGAGATCACACCATTGGTAGAACATTTCCCCTTTACTCGTCTCTCTACTCGGAACGCAGTGAAATGGGAATCTAGCCAGCATTACCGGCTTCCGCCAGCCAGCTGATTATGAGGGCTCAGCAAGCCCTCGCGCTGATGTCTTGCTCCAGGCCTGCTCCAGCAAAGACTCTCCGGCCGCTGCTGCATCACTCTTCTGGGGCCCCTCCAAGTCTGTCGCGCCCTGCTTCTGTGAGCCCGTTGCAACACCCAGCACCTGACACCCAGTAGTGCGTGGGTCTTCAACCTTGGCAACTTTACGACTTGTGGACTTCAACTCCCAGAATTCCTCAGCCAGCATGTGCTGGCTGAGGAATTCTGGGAGTTGAAGTCCACAAGTCGTAAAGTTGCCAAGGTTGGAGACTCCTGCAGTAGTGCACCCCATGCGACACCCTTCCCCCTCCTCGCTGTGGCAAGTCCAAAACATCTCGGATGTTGGCAGTAAGTTCAGGCTAGATATTTCAAGGAGGAAATTCTGTGACCATATAAGCTGTTAGCCAGTAGAACAAAACCATTACAAGAAGTTGTGAGTTCTCCTTTGCTGAAGTTCTTGAAGCAGAGGTACAATAGTCATTTGTCAGCGAGGCTCTAGTGTACCAAGCAAGGCCTTGGACACGGTGACTTCTAAGGTACCGTACTTTCCAACTCTATTTCATAATGTCAATGTAAGAACAGCATATGTATTGTCCCAAAGGTGCTTTTTCCAAAAGGCAACTGGATTTTCGTGGGGGTTTTCTTTTGAAAACAAGAGTTCAGCTTCTTGGATGAGAAGTGAAACATTTTCAAAGGAAAAACAAAACAAAACCTGTTTTGAGCCCTGGTGGCGCAGCAAACTAAAGCACTGTTATTAACATCAGCTGCCTGCAATTACTGCAAGTTCAAATCTCACCAGGCTCAAGGTTGACTCAGCCTTCCATTCTTTCAAAGGTAGGTAAAATGAGGACCCAGATTGTGGGGGCAATAAGCTGACTTTGTATGAATATATACAGAAAGTATGAAGGCTATTGCTTAATGCATTGTAAGACGCCCTGAGTCTCCGGAGAAGGGCGGCATATAAATCAAATAAAAAAAAAAACCAACCAAACAAGAACTTCTAGTTGCCTTTTGGGAAAACAGCTTTGGGACAACTATGACCTGGATGATTGAGAATCTCCATAGATATTTTCAACATATTAGATACCTGCAGTCTGTAAATCTTAACTTATTTCTCTAATTGAAGTTCTTGAAAATTTTGATAAAGGCCAGCTTTTCAAGCAACAATTACAGTACGTGGAAGTTTTGAGAAGCTTTATTGGGCTGGCCAGGATTCCTTCAGTATTGGTTTGAACAACAGTGTCAAATAAAAGATAGTTTTGCCAGAACTACTCATTCTCCAGCTTCTCTCCAAATGTTTTTCATCCTGATCAGCAGTTGGTTGGTCTTCAAAAAGATTGCCAAGGGTTCAATCCTCACTGGCTCCAGGTTGACTCAGCCTTCCATCCTTCTGAGGTCGGTAAAATGAGGACCCAGATTGTTGGGGGCAATATTCTGACTCTGTAAACTGCTTAGAGAGGGCTGTAAAAGCACTGGGAAGCGGTATAGAAGTCTAAGCACTATTGCTATTGACTTCACTATCCTGTTCCTTTGTAATTCTTACTGCAGCCGTTGCCAGAATAACAAGTATAGCCTGTCAACACTCATTCCACAAATGACTAGAGAGATCTAGGATAAGTCTTGCTGAAATGGTTTTTTTCCCTTCACCACAAATGGGAGGAACAGCTGGCATTTGGAAATGCCAGAGGTGCCCAGGTGATTTCTGACTCCTGCTGTAACTCCATGCCTTGCAACAGGAGGGTTGTTGCTGCCTACACATCTGGGATTGATAGAATGGTAATGCTTGTTGCTTGGAGTTTTAATGGCTTCTTCCATGCATCAATATCAGCATGAAAATAACTGCTCCATGATTTCTTAGCGGCAAGGCCTATCAAATCTGAGCTTCAAAATCTAGATGATTATTAGATGCAGCATTTTTTTTTTGCTCATTTAGTGGGATCTGAACTTTTGCAATGTCAGGTATGGGTTCCATAAATGCTAGAGGGATTCTAGTTGTAATATTTCTTGGCTTTACTGAGTATCCACAGATTATGGAAATACTTGTCGTGATAACAGCATTTCTTCCTCCAGTTTGATATAAGTATGAGTCCTTCTGTTAACTATCAAAACTATCCAGGTGAGGGAAGTTAGCACCCACCCCTTTCCTAAAGGAATGAAATATTTTGGGAAATATTAAAAAGGCAGAATATTATGTTTCTCTGGATGAGAAATGGAGAAGCATGTTTTAAAGACGAAGCAGCTCCCATCTTCTGGCCCCCAACCTTTGTCAATGGGCCAGAGGCAGAAACTCAATCTTTGTCAATGGACCATCACCTGCAACACAATAGGACCCATCTAGCAACAGAAACTCACCACATGGCACCTGGAAAGATTACATCAGCCAGCAAGGCTAGCTAAGACCCCCCACCCCCTGGGAGTCTGACAACCAATCAGGATACTCTTTCTGGGCCCCAGGAAGTTCAAAGCCAGAAAGGGCATAAAACCCGGGGACTTGCTGCATCTCGGCCCCTTTTCTGTTCAGGAACTCAAGCCATGTGATTCTGTCCACCATTAAACCATCTTTCCAAGCAGTCTCCATGTTTCCAGTGTCTTATTCCCCACTTGGAGCTGAACCCAGAAGGATATTTCTTCTAACACAGGTTCAAAATAAAAATCAGCCACAGAATTCTCTTTCCATGTAGCGTGGAATCAATTACAGGTCAGGGAAACCCAGAGGGTAATATGTCTATTCACATTTTACATCAACTGTCTGTTTTAAAGGGGGGGGGGATCTATAATGCTTTGTTCCACATGAAATAAGACCAGA
>WNWU01015575.1:0-24216 GCA_012654045.1 Ptyas mucosa | reverse complement strand
TCTACTCTACTCTACTCTACTCTACTCTACTCTACTCTACTCTACTCTATTCTATTTGGAATCCTTAAACATTATGGATGGCAAAGTAATGCTCTTCATAGAGGAAATAATGGGACTTGCAATTGTAGATAGATGTTTTATCTTATTATATATAACATTTCCTCAACCTGCTGTCTTCCAGCAGTGTGTGACTTGTAGGCATATCTTACACATGGGTTTGCTAGGAATTAATCCAGAAAGCTCAGGTGAGTCAATAAAGGTTCAGATAGCTATGCTGTTTAACTTTGATTCTTCAATTTAAATTGTGCATTTTCTGAAGAAACTGCTCAAGCTCTCCTTCCTTCTTCCTCTCCCTCCCTCCCCCCCTCTTTCTTTTCTTGGTGGAAAACCAAGCCTTTGGTTCCTCAATTAATTCATTTGTCTCCATCCAAATAATACCTAAATAAGTAAAATAATGGATCCTTTTGCCTTGGCTTTAGTTTCTTTCTTTTATCATTCAAAATTTTATTAGTTCATCCAAATACAATATAAAATACAAAAATACAAAAAGCATTGACTTCTGACTCCTTTTGGTGCAGTAGAATAAGATAATAGCATCAACTTTTTACTTTTATATAAAAGTATATTATAAATAATATAAACTAGACATTTCACCTATCTAATTGGCAAAATCCAAAATCAAAGTTTCATTTTTTTCCCACCTCAAGGACAAAGCCCCAAAGTGGTTTCCAAGCAGAAGCAAAGTTAATTGCGTTCTTGGCTTCAGTTTCTAACTTTAGATAGGCTCATAGCAGGTTGGAAAAAAAGACATTTAAACAGCAACATGGTTAATATTTTGGAATGGCAAATGCAATATAACTATCTATAAAAATATGAAGGTATGGAGATTGACTTATTCGGTGCATGTACTTAAAATATTACCTCTAGGTAATGTTGAAACTCACATTATCTAATTCTATTATCGGATTTAATGCATCTTTAAATATAGTACTTGATGCAATAACACAGGAGATACACTGATTAGGTATGTTTTGACAGCTTGGTTCACTTTGCTTCAACTATTGTATACTAAACATTTTACTGGAATGTGCCAATGTTTTTCTAAAGCAAGTATTATAAAGTGTAAATGATGAACGAGACAGTCAATTAACTGAAAATACGTATCAAAGACTAAAATCAATAGCAATTCCCTGTTATCAGTATTCTCCATAGCTTATTCAAATTTTTTCTGGGTAATGGGTGCAATAGCCATTTACACTTTATTAAAGGGGTAAATAGGGATTCGGTGGCTCAGTGACTAAGATGCTGAGCTTGTCAATCGAAAGGTCGGCAGTTCAGCGGTTCGAATCCCTAGTGCCGCGTAACGGGGTGAGCTCCCGTTACTTGTCCCAGCTTCTGCCAACCTAGCAGTTCGAAAGCACGTAAAAAATGTAAGTAGAAAAAATAGAGACCACCTTTGGTGGGAAGGTAACAGCGTTCCGTGCTCCTTTGGCGTTTAGTCATTCCGGTCACATGACCATGGAGACGCCTTTGGACAGTGCTGGCTCTTCGGCTTTGAAACGGAGATGAGCACCGCCCCCTAGAGTCAGGAACGACTAGCACATATGTGTGAGGGGAACCTTTACCTTTAAAGGAGTAAATAAGCAGCAACGCCAGGGAACTGCTCTTCCCGTTTCCAGTGCTCCCCAGTGCGCTCCCGTTTCGGCATTCGGTCCCGAAAAGGTTCACCAACACTGTAATATACTTTCCTTCTCCTATTTTCCTCACAACAACCCTGTGAGGTGGGATGGGCTGAGAAAGAATGACTGGCTCAAAGTCAACTTTCCTGGCTAAGACAGGACTAGAACTCACCATCTCCTGGTTTCTGGCCTGGCGCCTTAACCACTACACTAACCAAGGCTACATCTCTATCCGTCTCAGATGCCCAATCTCAGCTGCTTATGATCTGCGCAGCATAACATGTGGGGACAGCAGGTTATGCATGATGAAAGGGAGACTGATTGATGCTCAGTGAGACAAAACAAAGCAACCCTCATAATTTGTTGGGAAAGGCCCTTTTCAACCCTTGTTGCTATGAAAGGAAGAAAGGACTAGCTTTGTCCTTTAAAAAAAAAAAAAAGTCTGGCACTTCACTATCTCTGGAGCAAATCATCTACATGTAATATGGAGAATGTGAAAATGCCAATGAAAATAAATTAGATAAAAAGGAGCCTGTAAGAATGGAGACATTGTGTTGATGCTTCAAGAATATTTAAATCAATATTTGTAAGATTCTATCCATTAAAAAGTGAATTATATATACTGCAGGGGTGAGATGCTCCTGGTTCAGACTGCATCGCCCGATCCGGTAGCGATGGAGGCGGGTAGTTCGGAGAACCGGTAGCAAAAATCCCCCACCCCCCCATGCCCAGCTGAGCCGCACAATCATCAGAGGCTTTTTTTTTTTTTTACTTTTAAAAGCATTTTTTCTACAACCTCTTCGGCCAAAAATGCTTTTAAAAGTAAAAAAAATAAAGCCTCTGATGATCGCACGGCTCAACTGGGATCGTCAAAGGCTTTTAAAAGAAAAAAACCCTTTTTTTCTTTTAAATGCCTCTGACGATCTCAGCTGAGTTGCCTGATGTCAGAGGCATTTAAAAGAAAAAAAGCCTCTGCCATCAGGCAACTCAGCTGGGATCGTCAGAGCCTTTTGAAAGCATTTTTTTTACAACCTCTTCGCTGAAGAGATTGTAGAAAAAATGGTTTTAAGAGTTAAAAAGAAAAATTGACCACGCCCACCCAGTCACATTACACCCCCCCCACCAAGCCACGCCCACAGAACTGGTAGTAACAAATTTTAGATTTCACCACTGATATACTGCCTTAAACGACTTTCGCATAATTTAAAGCCGCAATAGATTCAGGGGAAACCATGCAGTGGTGAAACTCCATCATGAAAGAAATGTAAAGGACCAACACTTCTGTCTTTAGGTCCCGCAATTCAATACATGGAAGAGAAGCCCAAGATTGTTAAATATAGGTACACCTTGACTTACAACCACAATTAGGAGCGGAATTTGCACTGTAAATGGATCTGGTCATAAAGTGAGTCATTACATGCCTAGATCCCATCTTACGACCATTTTACTGTGGCCATTAAGTGAATCGTGAGGTTGATAAGTGGATCACGCAGTTGTTACGCGAATCCAATAGACTTTGCCTGTTGGAAGCCTGCTGGGAAGCTCATAAATCATGATCACAGGACAAGAAGATGCTGCAACCAGGGCTGGCTTCAAAAAATTTAGCAAGGGTTTCTCTGCCCGGTTGTTGGGTGGGCGTGGCCATGGTGGGCATGGCCTAGTTGGCCTCCTGCACCACGGTGGGGGGGGCATTTTTGCTCTCCCTGGGCTCCAGAGGCTTTCCTTGAGCCTCTGGGAAGCCGGACACGGGACCATTTCCGGCCTTCCCAAACTTCTGGTAGGCCCAGTTTTCACCCTCCCCGAGCCTCCGCGCACACCCTACACATCTGCATCCAAAATGGGCCGCGTGGGGGCTCCTCGGAGAGGTGGGACAGGGTGGGCGGGGCCAGCCAGGAGTGAGATTTGGGGGTTCTCCGAACTACACAGAATCTTAGCTAGAGGTTCTCCCGAACCCCTTGTGAACCCCCAGTGGCCCATCCCTGGCTGCAAGCCTCATAAATAGCATTTGCCAAGGGCCCAAATTGCAATCCTGGAACCATGGAGTGGCGCAAGGACAGGATGTAAGTCACTTTTTCTGGAGCCATCATAGTGGCGCAGTGGTTAGAATGCAGTATTGCAGGCTAATTCCGCTCACTGCCAGCAGTTCAATTCTGACCGGCTCAAGGTTGACTCAGCCTTCCATCCTTCCAAGGTCAGTTAAAATGAGGACCCAGATTGTTGGGGGCAATAGGCTGACGCTGTAAATCGCTTAGAGAGGGCTCTAAAACGCTATGAGGTGGTATAAGTACTATTGCTAGTTATATTTATTGTAGTTATACAACTTTATAGATAGGAGATTTTACATAGAGAGAGATTAACCTTGGGTATCCAGAAAGCAATGTTCTCCGAGGCTGTAGTCCTATTGCTCCAGCTTTTTTCCTGTGTTTGGTTCTAAATTCATCGGAGGGAGAAACAAAAGAAAAAGTTGAGGTTCTTTTTTCTGTGCAGCTGAACACAGTTTTAAAGACATACAGGTATTTGGAAATGCTAAAGATGCTAAATGTTTTTTTCCGAGATCTATCAGAGATTGAATAATATAGAAATTATATCAATAAGAAAGATTAGTATCTAGCTAATTTAAACACAGGTCCATGAATTAAAAAATAATAATCCTGCAATCATTACAATGCCAATTATTCTCTCAATGTAAATTCTGAAATGGGAGAAAAATTGGTCTTGATTTATGTGATGTCCTTTGACATTATCTTTCCGCAACTTACTCAGCTATCTTTCTAAATCTTAAGTTTCATCTTTTGTTACGTCCCAAAGATGGGGGGGGGGGGGGTTTCTTTCAAAAAGGCAAGTGGACTTTGTTTTTCCTTAAAGATGTGCATTGAAATAAAAGAAATTCCAATTGCTTTTTGAAAAAGCACCTTTGTGACAACCATGACCTGGATCTCCATAGATACCTTTTGTTACACTTTTTAGAAGTTATTCCAATTTCTCTATGGCAGAGGTCTTCAAACTTGGCCGCTTTAAGACTTGTGGACTTCAACTCCCAGAAATCCCCAGCCAGCATAGGCTGGAGAATTCTGGGAGTTGAAGTCCACAAGTCTTAAAGCGGCCACCTTTGAAGACCTCTGCTCTAGATCCTTCCCTAAAGTGTGGTCCTCAGAATTGGACAAAGGACTGGCCAATGCAAATTGAAATGGAGTTATTACTTTCTGTGATTTTTAAACTATACCCTCTAAAGTTTACTTTCCTTCCCCCCTACCCCCCACCCCCCAGCCATATCATACAACTAGCTCACATTTAATTGCAATCGTAAGACCTCACAAACACTGTCATTACTCAGTCAGATATTCCCCTATCCTATACCTGGGCATTTGATTTTTAGTTTTTTCTTTTTTCATCCATACACCAGCATTTTTAATCTCGTCTTGAATAATTGCACTGCACAGCTAAACGAGCACGTTTAATCATCCACTTGTCATTTTTGTTTTTCAGGGAACACAGTTTGCAGCTATGCCATCAGCACTTCACATTTTAGAATCCCCCGTTTGTGATTTTGTCATCCTCTGTTTTCTCTTGAGAATTGGTGGCTATAAAATAACTATGCTAAGCACTCAATAAAATGGAAATGATGATTATTATGATGTCAAGATGGTAGAAATGTTCCATTCCTCCCTGGAACTACTGTCTTGTATCTGGATCTTGAGACAACTTTCTTTCGGCAAATGCAGAAGTGGGCTACTGCCAGTTCGCACCGGTTTGGGCGAACTGGTAGTTAAGATTCTGCACAGTTCAGCAAACTGGCAAATCCCACCACTGGCTGGCCCCACCCCCACTCATTTTTTGGCCTGTTTCCTGGGCTGTTTTTTGGGCCATTTTGGGCCAATTTTCCAGCCAAAAATGGCCCAAAAGAGAGCTAGAAAATGGCCCAGAAAATGGCCAAAAATGGCTAAAGAACAGCCCCAAAATCGAGTGGTGGCAGGGCCAGCCAGTGATGAGATTAACTCCAACTGGCTGAATCCTACCTCTGCCTTTGAGGTGAGTGGCCGGGAGGTGGGCCTGGGTATGATGAATGACGTCACCCACCCAGTCACATGACCAACCGGCCACGCCTACCCAGCCAGAGAACCAGTTGTTAAGTTATTCAAGTCCCACCATTGGGCAAATGCAACCACAACTATTAGCTGCTAACTCTGGTTTGGTTTCTTCCTTCTATCTTTACTGCAGTTTAGGCAACTAAGCGGAAACAACAACAAGAAGGTACTATATTGATTTTGATGTGTCGCGTGCCCTTAACAAAAAGCTGGGACTTTCCAGCAAAATACAGGTAGTCTTGACTTACAAATATTTGTTTAGTGAATGTTGGAAGTTACATCACTGAAAAAATGACTTATGATTGTTTTTCATACTTACAACCATTGTAGCATCCCCATGGTCACGTGATCAAAATTTTGACCTTTGGCAACCGGCATGTATATATGACTATTGTACTACCCTAAAGTCATGTGATCACCTTTTGCGACCTTCTGACTAGCAAAGTCAAGTTCAGTTCCAAGCTAGGAGAGAGATTCTGAAAACATGGAGGCTGATTGGAAAGATGGATTATTGATGGACAGGACCACATGGGTTTTAGGTCCTGGATAACTGACCACATGGAGTGGAGAGTGGGAGGTTTTATACCTTCTTTGGGCTTTGTATTTGAGCTTCCTGTTCCTATGCAAGAACATGTATTCTATTGGCTGTTGTCAGATTTCTGTGGGGTTATGTAGGGGTCATGTAGGGGTCGTAGCTGGCTTTATAGGCAAAAGAGGAAATGCAAATCCTAATCTGGTCAACCTCTCTGGTTTATTGTTTATCTGAGTCCCAGGTTTGATATTTGAATTGCTCTGGGATGGTGAAATGAAGGGGCTTGTGTTCTGAAAGAGTGTTGGGCAATTCCTATTGTGGCTTAATGACTTTCGTCCTGTGTTGGATCTTGGGTGAGGGGCTGCTTCTAATCCTACCATTCTGCCTTTGTTCAGACTTTGCTGCAGGGAGTTTCAAAATATCGTGTCTTGAATGGATTTTTGCCTGCAGCATTTGCTTTGCTTATGAATAGAGCTACCTAGATACATGTCTTCCTCTTTCAATAAGCTCTTTATCTCTTAAGTGTTGACACTTTAGAGGCAGAAAGGCTGCTTTCTGCCTCTAAAAAAATATGTTTCTCCATTTCTTCCTTTAGGGAAACATAATATTCTGCCTTTTTAATAGTCCTCAAAATATTTCATTCTTCGGCCGGGGGAGGGGGGGTTCCCACACACCCAAGAGTCGATATTTACCTGTTTAATGTGGAATGATTCTTTTGGGAGTGGGGTGTAATAACCTTTAATAACAATCAGGATTATATTCCTATCTCCACTACGTGTATCCATTGTTACATTTGTTAGTTGTGGGTGTTTTTAAAAATGCGGTTTTATTGATGTACTACAAAACTGTACCTGTTTAACAACATCTCTTAATCCACATAAGCTTCTGTGTTCTGTTTACCTGAATGTTTGCCTTCACAGGCAAATCAAACTTCAGACTTGGATCAACTCTTGATTTGTGTTGACCTTCCAGTGCTTTTGCCAGTTCACCCCAGCTTCCATATCCTGCACAGACAAAAAAGACAGTGAAATAAAATCCCCGGTTTTTAAAAAATAATTGCAATACGATTATGGCAGAAGCATGAACCCTTATAGCCTTTTATCTGATGCAATATGTATGTGATACGTTCCATACAGTATGCGATGCAATGACAACATGTAAAAAAAATTGTTAAAAACGTCTTTAACTGAAGGACAACCAATAGCACTAGCGATAGCACTTAGACTTATATACCGCTTTAGAGTGCTTTTACAGCCTTCTCTAAGTGGTTTACAGAGTCAGTCTACAATCTGGGTCCTCATTTTACCCACCTCGGAAGGATGGAAGGCTGAGTCAACCTTGAGCCTGGTGGGATTCGATCTGCCAAACTGCTGGCAGCCAGTGATCAGCAGAAGTAGCCTGCAGTACTGCACTCTAACCACTGTGCCACCATGGCTCTTATGCCCCACAATATAACTTTGGTACTAATCTGTGTAAGAGCTAATCTGGTAATAGTCTCTTTCTTATATCAACATTTAAAATAAAAATTAATCCTTAAAAATCCAATGCAACCATGGATATTCCTAAAACTACAATGAGTTTAGGATGGTTGTTAACAGATTATTTTTATTTTTTTTTAAAAAAAGACAAGCTGGCAATAAAATCAACTCTTGTGGAATCTCAAATGAAGCATTTTTTTCATATGAGGTCATCCATGAGATTGTAGTGTTCAGACTTGAGAACTGGCAAGACCTGTATTATTTAACATTGCGGTCATGTGGTAAGCATGGCTAAACACAGAGGCTCAAGGAATGCTCTTACCTTCTCACTGAAGTGGTACCTATTTATCTACTTGCATTTGCATGCTTTTGAACTACTAGATGGGCAGGAGCTAAGGCAGGAACAGGAGCTCACCCCGTCGTGCAGTGCTTGGGTCTCGAACACAAGCTGTCAGCTTTTCAGCTCAGAAGCCCAGCGTCTTTAACCATTGATCCATCACTCCCTCAATGGAGAATATCTAATGGCTGATATATTATTCAGTCTACATATTGTTGTAGAATCATAGCTGAAAGTGACCCCATAAATCTTTAGTGTAACCTCTTGCTCAGGGCCAAAATCTGCTAAAGCCTCTGTTTGAAGATTCCAGTAAAGGAGTATGTCATCTCATTTGGCAACTGGTTCTACTGGTTGGCAATTCTGGCCACCAGAAAAATTCCCTCTAATATCTGTCTTGAATCAATTTCCTGCAGTTTAAAATCATTCTTCTATTCAACGTCGCCTCTTTATTCATGATTATTCTCATTTATCATTGTAACAATCAATATCTCAAACTGGGTGAAAATCAAATGCACTGTCCTTGGAAAAAATTCCATACTGTATCAGACCATCAATATATCTTTACAGCCCAGTATTGATACAGAGTTAGGACCACAATGGAACCTAAAATTTGTGTTGCTAAATGAAACATTTGTTAAGTGAGTTTGCCTCCTTTTACGACTTTCCTTGCCACAGTTGTTAAGTGAATCACTGCATTTGTTAAATTAGTAACATGGTTGTGAAGTGAATCTGGATTCCCCATTGACTCTGCTTGTCAGAAGGTAGCAAAAGCTGATCACATGACCCCAGGACAGGATCACAACTGTCATAAATATGAATCCCTTGACAAGCATCTGAATTTTGATCATGTGACCATGGGGATGCTGCAATGGTTGTAAGTGTGAAAAATGGTCACAAGTCATTTTTTTAGGGCCGTTGTAACTTTTAATGGTCACTAAATGTACTGTTGTAAGTTGAGGACTACCTGTACTATGCAGCAGCATCTCTGATACCTTCCAGCAGAATTGAATTTCCAGCAGAAGTGAAAACAAAATTTTCATTATAATCTATAGGGGATGGATGGGGAACTCATCAAATTTGCAGATGACATCAAGCTGGCAGGAATAGCCAACACTCCGGAAGATAGGCTCGAGATACAGAAGGTTCTTGACAGACTTGAACATTGGGCGCTATCTAACAAAATGAAATTTAATGGTGGAAAAAGTAAGGTTCTACATTTAGGGAAGAAAAACAAAATGCACAGGTACAGTACATGTAGTACCTTGCTCAATAGTAGTAACTGTGAGAGGGATCTTGGAGTCCTAGTGGACAACCATTTAGATATGAGCCAGCAATGTGCAGCAGCTGCCAAAAAAGACAACACAGTTCTAGGCTGCATAAACAGAGGGATAGAATCAAGATCACGTGAAGTGTTAATACCACTTTATAATGCCTTGGTAAGGCCACACTTGGAATACTGCATCCAATTTTGGTTGCCACGATGTAAAATAGATATGGAGACTCTAGAAAGAGTGCAGAGAAGAGCGACAAAGATGATTAGGGGACTGGAGGCTAAAACATATGAAGAAATGTTGCAGGAAGACGTTGAAGATGTCCAAGGTCCCTTCTAACTCTGTTATTCTAAATGATCTCTGACCAGCAATTGAGATGGGAGTGTTATCAACGCTACGCAGAGACACCAAGGACAGAACTTTGGACTTTCTGTATTCAGAATATATATATTTTTTCTTTCTGAATTATAACCTTTCTCTTCTCCTAAATGCAATAAAAGCAATAACATACGCAGTCTTTTCCAGCAAGAACAGCGACCTGTCTGTCTGCAGCAGAGTCAGAGTTCTCTCCAGATGGACCAAGAAAGTTCAAAAACTCTCACATGATAATTAA
Source organism: Ptyas mucosa (assembly GCA_012654045.1). Lineage (NCBI taxonomy): Eukaryota > Metazoa > Chordata > Lepidosauria > Squamata > Colubridae > Ptyas > Ptyas mucosa. The sequence goes on along the minus strand of WNWU01015575.1, from coordinate 14,221 downwards.
CTTTGGTTCAAAAGTCAACACCCACAAGTATTCATGGCAGTAAAACAAAATTACATGCTGGATTCTGAGTAACCATGTTACTTAGAATGATCTCACAATGGGTATGTGGAAGTTTTCAAGAAAATTAAAGAGCTTAAAAGCAAAATAACAGTTACGGAAATTATATTTGGAATTCAACTCTAGTTCCCATCTGGGTAGGCAACACAATTTTGCCCAAAGAATATTTTACAAAAGAATACATTCAAGACTTCGAACCTAATCCTGAGACAATAAATGTACAAGAAAAAAAAAGAGTCTAAAAAGGGGATATTTCAAGAAACAAAAAAATAAAAGAGGGTCTCAACATTTTAACACCTCCTTTATTGTGGGGTTAAAAGTGGGCATTTAACCACAGCCTACCTATAATTAACTCTGGTACTAATGTACTGTATTTCAATAGGTGTCGTCTGTAGAAACAAATCTCTGCCCTATGTCTTGCAGAACAAATATGACAAGACAGTTTAAATATGTTTTAGGTATTATTATTAGATGCGTGACAGATATAGGTGTGAGAGCAGTGGTGGGATTCAGCTGGTTCAGGCCGGTTCGGCCGGTTCAGCTGTTTAACCAGTTGTTAAATTGCTGGCTGGCTCTACCCCTCCCCACCCCGCCAATTGCAGGAATCCCCACGCGCCCCGTTTTGGCTCCCAGGTAAGTGAATGGAGGCCTACTAGGCCCAAAACATGGCATGAGTGTGTGTGCGGTGCTGCCCCCCCTCCCCGTGGCCCTTTTTCACTCCCAGGAGACTGCAGGGAGGCCTACTAGGCCCAAAACATGGCATGGGGGGGGTGGACAGGGGGCCAACACTGCCTGTTTTTGCTCCCAAGGGGGTGCAGGAGGCCAAGTGCTCCCTGTCACATCCCCTGGCCATGCCCATCATGGCCACGCCCACCGAGATAACAGTCTATTAACAGTCAAATGTAACTTTTGGTTTTGAGCTTATTTAGGACAACAATCATATTTGGACTCTCAGAAAATGCAATTAAAGTAGTAATAAAATAGTCATTGGATGTGAATAAATGTGTTAATTTTTCAGCCAAAACTGTTGCCCACAGTTTTAAGTATTGCTGATCAACAACAACCAAGCAACTAGCAACAGAAACCGAAGCTATGATGCATTAATTTGCACATTTTAGGAAATGCAGATAATAAATACATAGAAGGGAAGATTTATTGAGAAAAGATGGTTGGATGATTTTCCCAATTTCTTCAGAAGCTATTGACCAAAAAAGGCTAGTTGGATGCTATTAAAAATATTAATTTGCATATTATTTGCATCTACCAATTTGCATATTATACCAAAGCAATAGAGAAATGTAACGATATATAATTTTAATGGCATATAGTACTACCTATGGCAGTGATGGCTAACCTTTTTGCCATTGCGTGCCAAAAGCTGGGGGAGTGAGGGGTGGTTGCGTATTTGTGTGCCCACACCCATAATTCTATGCATCCTGTCCCCCCACGCATGAGTGCGAGACTCCCCCATGCTCCCCCCACTTTTGGCATGTGATGGCACGGTGGGCCTGGTAGGCCCGTTTTTTGCCCTCCCCAGGCTCCAGAGGCTTTCTAGGAGCCTAGGGAAGGGCAAAAACAGCCTTACCCACCTCCCCAGAGGCCCTCCAGAGGCCGAAAACCGCCCATTTGCCAACTTTCGTTGGGCCCAGAAGGCCCAAAAATCAGCAACACTCACGTGCCCACCAATATGGCTCTGCGTGCCACCTGTGGCACGCGTGCCATAGGTTCGCCATCACGGACCTATGGGTTATGTTCATCATCAATTATTAATGACTTGCGGAAGTAGATTTAAAATAGATGCTATGTTATTTTCTATTTGAATTCTCACACAATTCATAAAGGTCAAAGCATATTGGCAAGAGAAAAGTCACCCCTCCTAGAAGAATGAAATATTTTGAGAAATATTTAAAAAGGCAGAATTTCCCTAAAGGAGAAACATGTTTTTAAAGACAGAAACCAGCTCCCTGCCCCCAGCAGATATTTGGTGCCCATTAAGAAAGACTGGGCCATCCTATCTACAAGACAAAAGACATTCAGCACTAGGGTGATGGGATTAAGACATGACCCTCCAGATATGATTATCTAGCAGCAGAGCTCACTGCATTGCAAAATCTCCCAAGGACATTGCCTTGGTCCAAGCTTCAACTAAATTTATCTCAGACAAACTCTTAGGATTTGCACATGGTCCCATGGGAGTCTGACAACAGCCAATAGAATACATGTTCTTGCACAGGAACAGGAAGCTCAAGTTCAAAGCCCAAGAGAAGATATAAAAACCCCTCACTCTCAACTTCATGTGGTCAGCTGCACCAGAAAACCATGTGCTTGGTGGTTCTCTTCCAATATTAAACCTTCTTTCCAATCAGTCTCCAGACTCCATTTTCTCTCCAGTGTCTTTCTCCCAGCTTGGAACTGAACCAGATAGATATTTCTTCCAACGTTCACATCGTAAAGTTGCCAGTGTTGAGAAACACAAGCATAGAAAATGACTTGACCAACATCTCCCAACCTTTGCAGTCTTCCTGCCTAGCGATCGTCACAAAAGTCTTATCGTGATCTTCTGAGGCATTTGATTTGTTTGGTAAATTGCAAATAAATTGCCTCGAAAGATCTGGACATAGAATTTAAATTCTTAAATATTTTTAAGAGAGTTGATCTGGCACTTCCTCTGTCTTGCCATTTTGTACCATGTGTCTATGAAAATATACGACTCCTCTTTTCCCACTTGTGTTTCGGATTCCTGGTGGAAATCTCTCAAATTTCTCGATGGGCTCCGGCTCCAGTTTTTACATCATCGCCGCCTCTCTTCTTTTCTCTACATTCTCTGAAGGATTTCAGAGGCAAAAGGAAATGCAACACGGTCCTATTAATAAATGATGGCCAGACCTCTTATGGCTCTGTCATCTCCTCTTTTCAAGCAAGTAAGTGATCTGCCTTTGTAAAGAGTCTGGCAAACCATCCAACTGGAACCAGGGCATTTTTATGCCACCCTGGCAGATGGTTAACCGAAAGGGCTGAAAAACAATCTTCCGACAGTGTTAGCACCTAGAAAGTAATAGGCTGGTATACAAGCCAAGACTTGATCAAGTTATTGGCTCAGAAAAAGGCCACCAGGGATTGCTTTGAGGACTCAGACAATCAAGATCCATATATACTATCAGTTGACGAGGCAATCGCAATATGCTAGCTCGCCATTGCAGATCAGCATGGCTTCATGCTTAAATAAATCAGCATCTCTTACCTCACTATCAGTTGAACAGGATGAGCTAATGCAAGCTTCCCCAACAAGGGATCTTACAGATGTGTTGGACCCCAATTCCCAATTTGGGGAGGTGCTCAGTGGCAAAGACGCTGAGCTTGTCGATCGAAAGGTTGGCAGTTCAGCGGTTCGAATCCCTAGTGCCGCGTAATGGAGTGAGCTCCCGTTACTTGTCCCAGCTTCTGCCAACCTAGCAGTTTGAAAGCACGTAAAAAATGCAAGTAGAAAAATAGGGACCACCTTTGGTGGGAAGGTAACAGCGTTCCATGTGCCTTTGGTGTTTAGTCATGCCGGCCACATGACCACGGAGACGTCTTCGGACAGTGCTGGCTCTTTGGCTTTGAAACGGAGATGAGCACCGCCCCCTAGAGTCGGGAACGACTAGCACATATGTGCATGGGGAACCTTTACCTTTTACCTTTACTTCAACTCCTCTGGGGAGGACCCAATTGTCAGAAGCCAATCTAAAACTACAGGAGATTGTAAATATCTTACGGATACACATGTACACATGCCTCTATCTCCAGCTACACACAAACACAAGGTTTCCAATCTTTTGAAATTATTTGAAAAAAGTGCTTTGGAATTCAGAGGAGCACCTCTCTATAACTCATAAACTCATATCTCATAAACTTATAAACTCACCTCTCTATAACTTGACATTTTCTAGCTTCCATAAAAGTCAGAAGAAAGAGTACCCTTATTTTAGGAGTTGCATTAAGTTTCATGAATGAATCCTTAATGCAAGGAGATGTTTTTTTTTCCAGGCTTCCACGGTTGCTTTAATGGATAGAAGAAATGTGCTACGCTCACCCTCAAGCCTAAAGCACTTCTTCCGAATGGTTTCTCAAGCAAGCGCATGCAAAATATAAACCTTAAGTTCCACTACTAAACGCCTGCTTAGACTAAGAGGTCATTCAGAAGCAAGTTATAGTCCAGAAAGACAGAATCAGTTTAACAATCATTATTAGTATCACATTTTTTCATTTTTATAAAAGGACATATATCTGAGCATGATGTTCTTACTGTATTCTAGGTGATTTCTGGTTGGTACTTTAAACCATTACGTATATACACCCACTGGAAATTTAATCCAGAAAGGATTAAGCAGCTCTATATCCTTAGGAAGTATTATAGACTTCATCATGATTGGCAGAACAGCTATGATAGCCATGTCTCTCCCCATGCCACATAAAAGACCATTAACCACAGCATTACCTGTCTGGATACTCTGATCTACCAACGCCTTTCAGTCTCTTTCCAAATGTCTTAGATGCCAAGTTAACCACAGGAGTTTCCATAGAAATAGTGGAACTAATTCCACAGAGACCTCAGCAGCTGCTCCCTTGTTCCTTCCCCCTTTGTCTTACCTAGGTCTTTTGCTTATTAAACCAATTAAATAAAACAATGTGCATGGCACCCTTGGGTCCAAAACAAAACAAAACAAAACAAAACAAAAAACAACCCTCAGCAAAGAAGCCACTTAATGAAAGTGGGAATTGAGGAAGTATAGGTAAAGGTAAAGGTTCCCCTCACACATATTGCTAGTCGTTCCTGACTCTAGGGGGCGGTGCTCATCTCCTTTCAAGGCCGAAGAACTAACACTGTCCGAAGACATCTCGGTGGTCATGTGGCCGGCATGACTAATTTTTTTTTTACTAGATGGAGATGAGTCAGACTTAGTGGAAAAATCAACATCCTCCTACACCAACTGGGCTTTTAGGAATCTGAAGGTTTACTTTTGGGACTGTGCAATTGATCAGCTGTCTTTCAGAGAGTCATCAGTGATTTCCTGCCAGGTGTGAGGTTCCCCTCCTCCCACCCCCCGTTCTTGTATTGATTATGTTGGTATGTTCAGTAACTGTGTTGTAGACGATGAAACACATTTGAAAATAGTGTTCCGTTTGTAAGAGCAGAAGGATTTACATGCCACTTAGGCAGAAAATAAGGTAGTAAAGGAAGACAATACTGCTCTCATTGCGGACAGAGGAGAGGCAATTAAAGAAGATGGCTGTTACCTAAAACCCAGGTCAGATGTTTTTTGGGGATTAGGGCAGGGGTGAAATCTAAAATTTGTTACTACCGGTTCTATGGGCGAGGCTTGGTGGGGGGGGGGATAATGTGACTGGGTGGGCGTGGCCATTTTTTTTTTTACTTTTAAAACCATTTTTTACATGTAAAACCATGTTAAAAAATGTTTTCAAAAGGCTCTGACGATCCCAGCTGAGTTGCCTGATCGGCAGGCAACTCAGCTGGGATCGTCAGAGCTTGGATCGTCAAAGCCATTTTAAAAAAAAAAGGGCTCTGATGATCGCGCGGCTCAGCTGGGCATGGTGAGCGGGGGCAGGGATTTTTGCTACCGGTTCTCTGAACTGCCGTCCGTCATCGCTACCTACTCGCCCGAACTGTTCCAAACCGGGAGCATTTCACCCCTGGTTTAGGGAGTCATTATTGAAGGACTGATTCCCATTTTAATACTTTTGTCTCTTCGTTATATGAGTTTCGTAAAAAGTGATGCCCAAAGTTACATTACATGTCATCATATTGTCAAAACGCACTTGAAGCCTGAATTATATTCTATGCCAAGATCCCATTTTAAAGAGTTCTATGTAGACAGAGAGGCTTCCAATATTTTTTGCCGGAATATTACAAAATCAACATTCAATGGTATATCTCAGGTTGTAAATTGATATCCAGACAAAGGATCCTCTGATCTTCTGTTCAGAAGGAATGGCATGAATATCCACAATAATTCCTTATATTTGTTGTTGTTAGTCGCGAAGTCGTGTCCGACCCATTGTGACCCCATGGACAACTTTCCTCCAGGCCTTCCTGTCCTCTACCATACCCTAGAGTCCATTTAAGCTCATGCCTACTGCTTCAGTGACTCCATCCAGCCACCTCCTTCTCTGCCGTCCCCTTCTTCTTTTCCCCTCAATCTTTCCCAGCGAAGAACTCCAGTGAGTCCTTCCTTCTCATTAGATGGCCAAAGTATTTCAGTTTCATCTTCAGGATCTGGCCTTCTAAAGAGCAGTCAGGGTTGATCTCCTCTAGGACTGACCAGTTTGATTGCCTTGCAGTCCAAGGGATTCGCAGGAGTCTTCTCCAGCACCATAGTTCAAAGGCCTCAATTTTTTAGCGCTCAGCCTTCCTTATAGTCCAACTTTCACAACCATACATTGCAACTGGGAAAACCGTAGTCCTGACTATACACACTTTTCCGTTATATTAATGGTTCTCAAAGTATTAGCATGGTTACAGACAAGTTCCAATAACACTAAATTTCAAAGAAGAGCATGAATCCTGCATGAATTTTCATTTGTTATTGAATATATCCTGGAGAAATCAAATTTGGTTTGCAGAGGCCAAACTTCATAACTTATATTTTTAAGTGAATTTTTATAGCGACAAATATTTCACAGCATATTGAAAACATGGCTTTGCCATCAGGTCTGGGGCCCTGATAATAATGGATGAGCTTGTGCCTTGGTCTTGGTTGTGTTAAACTGAGTTTCTTGGCTGCTTTTTTGTTGTTTTTAAATTATTATTTTTTTTGTTTAACTGATAGCTACCCAGAGCCCTATATAGGAGATGGGCGGCCAAATAGGTTTGTTAAATAAATACATAAAATTTGAGCAACCCTATAAATATATTGACTGATATTAAATGTTGTTAGGGGGTCAAAAGCTCCTTTCAATGCTTAAATGTATCCTCTGGCTGTGAATGGTGATGCTAAGTTTAGGAGGAGGGGGAGGGAAAATGTGATGAGAGGAATTGCCATACTCCAAGAATGGTGACATAAGACACCTCTTCCTATTTAAATTCCAAAAGGTGGGAGAAGGAGGAAGAGAGGGATTTCGGAAATGTCAGCAGGGAAACAGATCAAACAGAAGCTTAGAATCCAAGCCAGGGAAATCACCCAACTGTAAAACGTCTGTTTAGAAATATGTATTTCTTGCCAGGTAAGGCAGAGTACAGACACTTGTAAAATAGCAGTTATCAGAAATCATCGCACCAAGACAACTAAATAAAATTAAACGATCTAAAAATGATTATCCTAAACCCATGATGGCGAACTTACGGCATATGTGCCAGAGGTAGCACGCACAGCCCTCTCTGTGGGCATGCACGCCGTCGCCAGCTTCTCTTCTGGTTTTCTTCTAGTCTTTGTGTGTGCTGGAGCACCAGAAAATGGCCCAAAAAATGGCCAAAAACCAGGCTGTTTTCAGGCCATTTTTCAGGCCCGAAAAACAACCCAAAACTGCCAAAAAACGGCCTGAAAATGGCCCGAAAAATGACCTGAAAACAGCCAAAAAACAGGTGCATGTGCACTGGCCAGCTGGTCTTTGGGCTTCCGGTGCTCCAGTGTGCATACACACGCACATGCATGTGCGAGAACACGTGTTCTGATTTGGGCACTTGGTGCCGAAAAGGTTCTCCATCACTGTCCTAAACAGTCGTCTTCTTTTTGTGTGTGCCTGTAAGTCAGTTGATTGCTGAAGACTACCTGGACTAGTCCCTGCAGTTTCCTTGGCAAGGTTTTTAGAAGTGACTGTAGGGAAATGACCAGACTGAGTCTGAGGGAGGCGTCAAATGCATCATCGGTCATGAGTCGCTTCATGCCCATAAGAGATCTAAGTCCACCCACCTTGAATTTCTTCTACTCTTAGTTCCCGCTAATTTCCCTTGGCCGTTAGTAGTTCAGATTCTTGTAGAGAGCTCAAGCTTACAATGAATCTTTATACCCATTTGAACTGTCTGGATCTCCTGATTTTCCTGGCACTTGATAGTGGCTTGCCATTGCTTCCTTCTAAGGGTTGAGAGAAAGTGACTGGTCTAAGGTCACTCACCTGGCTTTGTGGCTAAAGCAGAACTAGAACTCAGTCTCCTACTTTCTAGCCTGATGCCTTTAACCACTACATCAAACTGGCTCTCTAAACCACAATTGTAAGAGAAACTTTTAACAATTCATTTAAAATTATGTAATAAAAGTAAAATTTAATTCATTTTTTAAGTGTTTAAAATAAAGGTTGTGTCGCTCTATACCAGTGATGTGAACCTATGGCACGCATGCCACAGGTAGCATGTGTAGCCATATCAGTGGGCACGCCAGCTCAGCTCTGGCGCTCATGCGCGCACCGGCCAGCTGATTTTCGGGCCTTCTGGGCCCACCAGAAGTAGGGAAACAGGCTGTTTCCTCCCTCCAGAGAGCCTGGGGTGGGTGGAGAAGGCCCGTTTTTCTTTCTCACCTGGCTCCAGATCCTCTCTATGCATCTGGGGAGGGCAAAAACAGCCTTCCCCATCCCCTCGGAGGCCCTCCGGAGGCCTGAAATGGCCCATTTCCCAACTCCTGGTTGGACAGGAAGTTATGTTTTTTGCTGTCCCCAGCCTTCAGATTCTCCAGAGGGCCTCCGAGGGGATGGGGAAGGCTGTTTTTGCCCTCCCCAGATGCATAGAGAGGATCTGGAGCCAGGTGAGAAAGAAAAACAGGCCTACCGGGCTATCGTGTGGCAGGAGCGGGGGGGAGGGGGGAGTTGCACACACATGTGCAGGGCGGGATGTATAGAATTATGGGTGTGGCCACGCGCGTGCACAAACCTCCCCCACCCCCCTTCCTGGCATACGATGGCAAAAAGGTTAGCCATCACTGCTCTATACTTTCCTCATGTTCTACCTAGAAAGAAAAAAGGAGAAAAATGGGGAAAAAAACTTTCTCTGAGCTACTGGGATTATGATTTGAGAAGGAAGGAAGAGAGGGAAAAAGATAGAAAGGAAAGAATGCCACAATAGTTAGGTGCTCAACAGGCACAACAGAAAACTAAAGCTAGAATCCAGAAACCGTGGAAATTGTCAGAGAGAAAGGCCCATAAATTGAGATTTGCAAGTGATATTAAAAACAAGCAAACGGAAGTATTTAATATGTTAGAAACAGCAGCAACAATTAGCTAAAGACAGAGTGGGTCTGATGGAAGGAGCACAGGGTAAATTACTTAACCTCTATTTTGCTCCTATCTTCTCTCGGAATGGAAACAAAACCCTAGCTGGCTATTACTAGGCCACTGAAAGAAGAAGAATTTTGCTAATTTAAATAAATCCGACATCCATGAGCAGAAGGATTACATCTAGTCGACTGAAGAAACTAATGGATATGACAACAGAATTGGTTTTGGAAATCTTTGCATACTGTTGAGTTCCCAGAAGACTGGAGGAGAGAAAATGTCACCTCTGTCTTCAAAAAGAAGCAGCACCTGGGAAATTATAGACCTGTCTATTTTTTATTTTTTTTAAATTTGATTTATATGCCGCCCTTCTCCGGAGACTCAGGGCGGCTTACAATGCGCTAAGCAATAACCTTCATACTTTTGATGTCTTACTGGGTAGGGTCCTTGTAGATTATTAAATAGCATATATATGAGCAAGCACATAGATAGGAATGCTGCAATTAATAGGAACCAGCATGGCTTTGCACAAACACATCATGCCAGATGCCTCTTCCTCCTCCTCCCTAGATTAGTAGATCAGAATAATACAGGGGTGGGCTTCAAAATTTTTAGCAAGGGGTTCTCTGCCCGGTTGCTGGGTGGGCATGGCCATGGTGGGCGTGGCCTAGTCAGCTTCCTGCACCGGGGGGGGTGTTTTTCCCTTCCCCAAGCTCCGGAAGCTTTTCTCGAGTCTCCGGGAGGGTGAAAATGGCCTCCCCAGGCTCCAGAGGCCCTCTGGAGGCTGGACACGGCCCCATTTCTGGCCTTCCTGAACTTCTGGTAGGCCCATTTTTCATCCTCCCTGAGCCTCCACGTGCACCCTGCACTTACCTGCATCCAAAATGAGCCGTGTGGGGACTCCTGGGAGGGGCCGGGTAGGGTGGGCAGGGCAGGGAAGGGCATAGCGGGGCCAGCCAGGAGTGGGATTTACGGGTTGTCTGAACTGCACAGGATCTTGGCTAGAGGTTCTCCCGAACCCCAGCAGCCCACCTCTGGAATAATACCATTGAAATAGTGTACCTGGACTTCAGCAAAGCTTTTTGAATATGTCATGACATTCTCCTTCATAAAAGACTAAAATATGAGGTAGATGATGCTAATTTTAAATGGAATCGTGGTTTTCTGAATGCAGCACCAAAGAGTGCTTATTAAGGGCTCTACTTCACTTTGGAGGGAAGAAAGAAGCATAGTGCCACAGGGCTCTATCCTACACCCTATACTCTTGGATGATTTAGGAGACGGTTCTGAAATTTGCAGATGACAGAGTTGGGAGGGATGCAAATCAAACGGGTTTAGAGGTTTGAGCAGTAGATGATGCAAATAAACCGAAAAAGTCTGCAAGGTGAAAAGCACAGATATAGGATGGGGGAGCCCTAGCTCAGTATTACTGCATGTAAAAAGAATCTGGGTATTTTTCCTCAATTACAAGGTAAGCATGAGCCAGTAGCATGATTATAGGTAGCAATTGTTCCACTTGACTCTGCCCTGTTCAGACTCCAGTTGGACTATGGCCTCCAGTTCTAGGCACTATAATTCAAAAAGAACTAAAAATTGAAACACGTTCAGAGAAAATCTACCAATATGGAACGGTGTTGGGAAATGAAACCTTATGAGGAACTGTTCAAGAATCTGAATGTATTTAACCTACATGAAGACTTAAAAGGTAGCAGTCTTAAAAAATGTGAAGGGTTGTCATACAGAAGAGGAAGCCTTAAGGGCAGGATGGTTAAAAGTAAGTGTCACTCAGGGGTGGGTTCTACTTATCTTTACTACTGGTTCGCAATGGGATCGCGGGCGCCCACTTGCTTCGCTCATATGCGCGCCTTGCTTCTGCGCATGCGCAGATCACCGATGATGACATCCGGGTGACGACATCTGGGGCTGTTGGCGGGGCCTCCTGCCGGTTTTACTACCAGTTCTTGCGAACCAGTCCAAACCGGGGGAAACCCACCACTGGTGTCACTGTTCTGAACCTAGCCAGTAAGAAACGAGATCACACCATTGGTAGAACATTTCCCCTTTACTCGTCTCTCTACTCGGAACGCAGTGAAATGGGAATCTAGCCAGCATTACCGGCTTCCGCCAGCCAGCTGATTATGAGGGCTCAGCAAGCCCTCGCGCTGATGTCTTGCTCCAGGCCTGCTCCAGCAAAGACTCTCCGGCCGCTGCTGCATCACTCTTCTGGGGCCCCTCCAAGTCTGTCGCGCCCTGCTTCTGTGAGCCCGTTGCAACACCCAGCACCTGACACCCAGTAGTGCGTGGGTCTTCAACCTTGGCAACTTTACGACTTGTGGACTTCAACTCCCAGAATTCCTCAGCCAGCATGTGCTGGCTGAGGAATTCTGGGAGTTGAAGTCCACAAGTCGTAAAGTTGCCAAGGTTGGAGACTCCTGCAGTAGTGCACCCCATGCGACACCCTTCCCCCTCCTCGCTGTGGCAAGTCCAAAACATCTCGGATGTTGGCAGTAAGTTCAGGCTAGATATTTCAAGGAGGAAATTCTGTGACCATATAAGCTGTTAGCCAGTAGAACAAAACCATTACAAGAAGTTGTGAGTTCTCCTTTGCTGAAGTTCTTGAAGCAGAGGTACAATAGTCATTTGTCAGCGAGGCTCTAGTGTACCAAGCAAGGCCTTGGACACGGTGACTTCTAAGGTACCGTACTTTCCAACTCTATTTCATAATGTCAATGTAAGAACAGCATATGTATTGTCCCAAAGGTGCTTTTTCCAAAAGGCAACTGGATTTTCGTGGGGGTTTTCTTTTGAAAACAAGAGTTCAGCTTCTTGGATGAGAAGTGAAACATTTTCAAAGGAAAAACAAAACAAAACCTGTTTTGAGCCCTGGTGGCGCAGCAAACTAAAGCACTGTTATTAACATCAGCTGCCTGCAATTACTGCAAGTTCAAATCTCACCAGGCTCAAGGTTGACTCAGCCTTCCATTCTTTCAAAGGTAGGTAAAATGAGGACCCAGATTGTGGGGGCAATAAGCTGACTTTGTATGAATATATACAGAAAGTATGAAGGCTATTGCTTAATGCATTGTAAGACGCCCTGAGTCTCCGGAGAAGGGCGGCATATAAATCAAATAAAAAAAAAAACCAACCAAACAAGAACTTCTAGTTGCCTTTTGGGAAAACAGCTTTGGGACAACTATGACCTGGATGATTGAGAATCTCCATAGATATTTTCAACATATTAGATACCTGCAGTCTGTAAATCTTAACTTATTTCTCTAATTGAAGTTCTTGAAAATTTTGATAAAGGCCAGCTTTTCAAGCAACAATTACAGTACGTGGAAGTTTTGAGAAGCTTTATTGGGCTGGCCAGGATTCCTTCAGTATTGGTTTGAACAACAGTGTCAAATAAAAGATAGTTTTGCCAGAACTACTCATTCTCCAGCTTCTCTCCAAATGTTTTTCATCCTGATCAGCAGTTGGTTGGTCTTCAAAAAGATTGCCAAGGGTTCAATCCTCACTGGCTCCAGGTTGACTCAGCCTTCCATCCTTCTGAGGTCGGTAAAATGAGGACCCAGATTGTTGGGGGCAATATTCTGACTCTGTAAACTGCTTAGAGAGGGCTGTAAAAGCACTGGGAAGCGGTATAGAAGTCTAAGCACTATTGCTATTGACTTCACTATCCTGTTCCTTTGTAATTCTTACTGCAGCCGTTGCCAGAATAACAAGTATAGCCTGTCAACACTCATTCCACAAATGACTAGAGAGATCTAGGATAAGTCTTGCTGAAATGGTTTTTTTCCCTTCACCACAAATGGGAGGAACAGCTGGCATTTGGAAATGCCAGAGGTGCCCAGGTGATTTCTGACTCCTGCTGTAACTCCATGCCTTGCAACAGGAGGGTTGTTGCTGCCTACACATCTGGGATTGATAGAATGGTAATGCTTGTTGCTTGGAGTTTTAATGGCTTCTTCCATGCATCAATATCAGCATGAAAATAACTGCTCCATGATTTCTTAGCGGCAAGGCCTATCAAATCTGAGCTTCAAAATCTAGATGATTATTAGATGCAGCATTTTTTTTTTGCTCATTTAGTGGGATCTGAACTTTTGCAATGTCAGGTATGGGTTCCATAAATGCTAGAGGGATTCTAGTTGTAATATTTCTTGGCTTTACTGAGTATCCACAGATTATGGAAATACTTGTCGTGATAACAGCATTTCTTCCTCCAGTTTGATATAAGTATGAGTCCTTCTGTTAACTATCAAAACTATCCAGGTGAGGGAAGTTAGCACCCACCCCTTTCCTAAAGGAATGAAATATTTTGGGAAATATTAAAAAGGCAGAATATTATGTTTCTCTGGATGAGAAATGGAGAAGCATGTTTTAAAGACGAAGCAGCTCCCATCTTCTGGCCCCCAACCTTTGTCAATGGGCCAGAGGCAGAAACTCAATCTTTGTCAATGGACCATCACCTGCAACACAATAGGACCCATCTAGCAACAGAAACTCACCACATGGCACCTGGAAAGATTACATCAGCCAGCAAGGCTAGCTAAGACCCCCCACCCCCTGGGAGTCTGACAACCAATCAGGATACTCTTTCTGGGCCCCAGGAAGTTCAAAGCCAGAAAGGGCATAAAACCCGGGGACTTGCTGCATCTCGGCCCCTTTTCTGTTCAGGAACTCAAGCCATGTGATTCTGTCCACCATTAAACCATCTTTCCAAGCAGTCTCCATGTTTCCAGTGTCTTATTCCCCACTTGGAGCTGAACCCAGAAGGATATTTCTTCTAACACAGGTTCAAAATAAAAATCAGCCACAGAATTCTCTTTCCATGTAGCGTGGAATCAATTACAGGTCAGGGAAACCCAGAGGGTAATATGTCTATTCACATTTTACATCAACTGTCTGTTTTAAAGGGGGGGGGGGATCTATAATGCTTTGTTCCACATGAAATAAGACCAGA
>WNWU01015574.1:0-20348 GCA_012654045.1 Ptyas mucosa | reverse complement strand
CTATTCTATTCTATTCTATTCTATTCTATTCTATTCTATTCTATTCTTCCTTCTGAAATTTAGGAATCTGATAGGCAAAAAGAGTGGTATTATATTTGGGTTGGGAAAAATAGAAAGAAACATGATGTTTCCCCACCATCTTGCTGATTATTAGGGAATATCTTGTCCATATAATAATTATTTTAATTTTAAAGCCTTCATGACGTCCATGTTGAATGGCTTCTAAGTGGCTTAAAACCTAAGATCTGCCTCCAGTCAAAATGGATATCTATTGACTTATATAGACACATCCACATAGCTTTCCTGTATTTTCTTATTCTGGGATTTCTTTTTCAGGAAAAAAAAGTCCAAAATATCCAACAAGCTTGACTTTTCCTTCTAGTGTCCAAATCCAAATACTAATGAGATCAATTAAAAAATGGTGCCTTCAGATTTACCATCTAACATGTCATGACCCAAATGTAAAAGGAAAGAGGAAGAGGGGAAAATCTGAGAATGTTCCTTAAAAATAGAATATCTACAAAGAGGAATAGTAAACCGTTTTGCCAACCTGCATTAAGCTTAAGAGATTCTCAGTGCCAGGCTCATTCAGGGGCCTTCTGCCTCTAACAAAGACTAGACTTTGCCTCGCTTAATCTGTTTAGGAGGATCTCAGTTTGACTGTTTCCTCTTCCTCTTTGAGCCTAAGCCAAACAGGATAATTTGTTATGTTAAAGTATTAGAGCAGGTTTCCCCAAGTTTCAAGCCAATATGGCTTTTGGCCACATAAAGAAGAGGAAGGAAAGAGACACTGAGTTCCATCTTTCATTGTGATTCGCCAGGTTGCCACTCTTCTGTATGAGCATCTGTTTTCCATTCTATTGTATCACAATATTGATATTGGCTGCCATACAAAACTGTATAATAGATAGGAAGCACTTCCTCAAAATATATATATATATTATTATATCAGCATAATTGCCAACCAATGCAATTTAAAAAATAGTGTGTGTTTTTTCAACGCTTTTTAATTTTCCACTCTTTCCACTTTTTTCGACATCTATTGTAATCGATACCCTTGATGAATAGAATAGAATAGAATAGAATAGAATAGAATAGAATAGAATAGAACAGAACAGAACAGAACAGAACAGAACAGAACAGAATAGAATAGAATAGAATAGAATAGAATAACAGAGTTGGAAGGGACCTTGGAGGTCTTCTAGTCCAACCCCCTGCTTAGGCAGGAAACCCTACACTACTTCAGACAAATGGTTATCCAACCTCTTCTTAAAAACTTCCAGTGTTCTAGTATATCCAAACTTTTAATTCTCAGTCTTTTTACACCTACAACTATTGTTCATGTCACATACCTCGGCCTACCAATAGAGAGCTGAACATAATAATAAAAAAAGAGCTAAATTAAGCCAGAACATCTGAATGAGGGAGATGGTCTTTAATAAACTTCTTTTAAAAAATAGTATGTTCCATTAATATATTTCATATTTATATTCTAGCCTTAGCCATGGAAACTCATGAGGGGAGTTTAGGCCAATCATTATCTTAGGATCATTTTCATGTCCTTCTAATGACGGAATGGGCATACCCTGGTAACTATGACCTCATGGCATGGCCTTCATTTCATTTCAAGCCCACAACTGAGGTAGCTGTCTTCAGCTATCTCAGTTTTAAAGTAGTGTTCCTGTTATCTTTAGATATCATTTTGCAGTGTAGTATGCATATATGAGGGACGCGGTGGCTCAGTGGCTAAGATGCTGAGCTTGTTGATCGAAAGGTCGGGAGTGCAACGGTTCGAATCCCTAGTGCTGTGTAACAGGGTGAGCTCCCGTTACTTGTCCCAGCTTCTGCCAACCTAGCAGTTCGAAAGCACATAAAAAAATGCAAGTAGAAAAATAGGGACCACCTTTGGTGGGAAGGTAACAGCATTCCGTGCACCTTTGGCGTTTAGTCATGCTGGCCACATGACCACAGAGACGTCTTTGGACAGCACTGGCTCTTCGGCTTTGAAACGGAGATGAGCACCGTCCCCTAGAGTCGGGAACGACTAGCAGGTATGTGCCAGGGAAACCTTTACCTTTACCTGGTATGCATATAGATTATGCGATCGATGATGTGATCAATGATTGAGATCTAGCTAAATCTGTGCTTAGAAACCATCTATTCGACCAGGGGTCTCCAACCTTGGCGACTTTAAGACTTGTGGACTTCAACTCTCAGAATTCCTCAGCAAAGCTTTGCAAAGCTGGCTAAGGAATTCTGGGAGTTGAAGTCCACAAGTCTTAATGTCGCCAAGGTTGGAGACCCCTGTGTTAGATAACAGGCAGAGAAAGCCTCAGTACCTGCAACCTGTTACCAAAAATAAGTAGCTAGACTATCTGATAAAAGTCTTCACCTAAGGCTTCTCCAAACTTGTCCATCCCATAGTAAGGAAAGCATTCAGCAGCTGTTTCTCTTTTAACTGAATGGGAAGGATCAAAGCCATGGTTTTTCTCAATTTTTTTCCCCTCCTATTCAATCATGTCTGATTCTCAGAGATTGCCTGGACAAGTCCCTGCAGTTATCATAGCAATATTTATTTTTACAGTAGTCGTTTGCCATTCCCTCTTTCCTAGGGCTGAGAGAAAGTGACTGGCCCAAGATCATCCAGCTGGCTTGGTGCCTAAGGCAGGACTAGATCTCATGGACTCCCAGTTTCTAGCCAGATGTCTTAAACACTTCACCAAACTGGCTCTCTTTCCTTAACAATAAATAACAGTACTAACACCACTTAACAGTAAACAAACTGTAAGTATTAAGTAAATAATACTTCCTGTATTATAATAGCAAAAACAGCATCAATTGCTGTCCTCGTTACTGAAGCTGCCTGGGCAGCACAGTTTATTTTGAATTTCTTTTCTACTGGCTCACAGACAAGAATATACATGATTAAATCATCCTTTGCTCTTGCCACCTCTACAAGGACTTCTGATGATTCTGAGTCACGCGTCGCTCCGTACGATCACATGATATCTGCTGTTTTTGAGAGTGGTTGTTTTTGGCTGAAGTTTATTTAAAAGAAGTGTGTTTTCCCCTACAACTAACTACAACTCCACTACATGTTAGAGGGGCTAACATGTAATCCAATTTTCCATTGACATGAACACTTGTCTCTTCTAGTCTTCCAGGTATGAGGACTACCTGCCACCATCCTACAAATCAGTGGTGGGTTTCAAACTTTTTTACTACCGGTTCTGTGGGTGTGGCTTGGTGGGTGTGGCATGGCTTGGTGGGTGTGGCTTAGTGGGCATGGCAGGGGAAGGATACTACCGGTTCTGTGGGTGTGGCTTGGTGGGCGTGGCATGGCTTGGTGGGTGTGCCTTGGTGGGCATGGCAGGGAAAGCAAAATCCCCATTTCCTCCCAATCAACTGAGACTTGGGAGGCAGAGAATAGATGGGGGCAGAGCCAGTCAGAAGTTTTACTACCGGTTCTCCGAACTACTCAAAATTCCCCTAACAGTTCTCCAGAACTGGTCAGAACCTGCTGAAACCCACCTCTGCTACAAATGCATCGTCGTCTTTGGAGTACTACAGAAAATTGTGGCAAAATGGTTTCTTTCATAGCAACACGGATGGGATGAGACAGGAGATTAGCATATTCTGTGATTTCCTTTTTTTAATACCATGTTTCCCCGAAAATAAGACCAGGTCTTATATTAATTTTTGCTCCAAAACACACATTAGGGTTTATTTTCTGGTTAGGTCTTATTTTGGGGAAAATAGGGTACTAAATGCATCCATCTGCCTGACAATCTTAACTGGGGCTCATTTTGCGGGTAAGGCTTATATTACAAGCATCCTGAAAAATCATGCTAGGACTTATTTTCCAGTTGGGTCTTATTTTCAGGGAAACAGGGTATATAAAGAAGAAAAAGGGAGGTTGTTATTATTCCAGAACTAGCAGAAGCTCAAAGAAAGGGCACTGATTTTTTTAAAAAATCTTCCTCGTCCTCCTCCCCTATGGCTGAGCTCTGGTTGACTTACAGTGATCGCTTCATGTTCTCAGTGTTTCAAGTGTGACTTTCAATCACTTCCAAACTGCTCTGTAGGAACCGGGAACTGAAAAGGGTGGCCTTGTGAAGTGCCTTATCTTTCATTCAGCTGGTATTGCTGCCATCTGCATCTGGTTCTTATTTGCATTTGTCAGAGTGCATTTTCCATCCACTGGGCCAGTGACAGGAAGGTGGTCTGGAGAAAGCTTTTCTATCTCTCTGGGCTTAGCATGGTAACAAACTCCTGCTTGAACACTTGTTAATTATAGCTAACTGCCAACTGATGAGCTCTGAAAGTACTTGATTAGTTAGAACAATGGACTGGACTAGCAAATATTTGACACCTGAATCTGGATGCTATTGGTAGGCTGCCAACACTGTGGATAGACATTCTGAGAGGGAGATATTTTAATGAAGCTGCTGCTGTTGTTTGATCATGAAGTGGAGTTATCTTCTACCGCTGTACCAACTGTGTCACACAAGCTCTATCTACATGCTTCCATCTAGGGAAGTCATTTTGCTAAGGGAATGAAGGAAAGAGCCATCTTATTGGGATTCAATTTAAGATTGTGGCTGATGTTTGTGAGTTGGCCAGGACAGGCTTGACTTCTCGGCCAAACTTGCCTACAGTAATTGATCGATGCAAATTTCATCAATCATCATGAGCTTTGTCGAAGGTTCTTCCAGAATTACTTGAAGGAGGAGTCTCTAAAGTGGGGTGTGCAACAGAGGTGGGTTTCAGCCAGTTCTGACCAGTTCTGGAGAACCGGTAGTGGAAATTTTGAATAGTTTGGAGAACTGGTAGTAAAAATTCTGACTGGGCCTGCCCCCATCTATTCTCTGCTTCCCAAATCCCAGCTAATTGGGAGGAAATGGGGATTTTGCAGTATCCTTCCCCTGCCACACCCACCAAGCCATGCCACACCCTCCAAACCACACCCACAGAACCGGTAGTAAAAACTTTTGAAACCCACCACTGGTGTGCAAGACTAATCACTGGGATCTCAGTGGTGGGTTTCAAATTTTTTTACTACTGGTTCTGTAGGTGTGGCTTGGTGGGTGTGGCAGGGGATGAATACTATAAAATCTCCATTCCCACCTCACTCCAGGGGAAGGATACTGCAAAATCTCCATTCCCTCCCCAATCCAGGGGAAGGTTACTGCAAAATCCCCATTTCCTCCCGATCAGCTGGGACTTGGGAGGCAGAGAATAGATGGGGGCAGGGCTAGTCAGAATTTTTACTACTGGTTCTCCAAACTACTCAAAATTTCCACTACCGGTTCTCCAGAACTTGTCAGAACCTGCTGAAACCCACCTCTGACTGGTATGCAGGAAAACAAAATATTACAATTCCTGTTTACATTGTTTTATCTAAAAAAATTTAACAGAACTATACTAAATACCCTGTTTCCCCCCAAATAAGACATCCCCCAATAATAAGCCCAATCAGGCTTTTGAGCGCATGGCAATAAGGCCAAGCATTTATTTCAGGGTTCAAAAAAAATATAAGACAGGTCTTATTTTCGGGGAAACACAGTATATAGTGTATAGAAAATAACAATGTATTCTTGGGGTTATGTTTCATAATGTATAATAGTAAAAATGTACTATAATGTAAATATACTTAATTAGGAAGTGCATGATGAAAAAGATTTTGAACCTTAAGCCATGCAGATTGTGTTTATTCATACTTTTACATCAGAGAATGCTGTTGTTATCCTCTCTATCAAAATTCTGTGGAGCTTCCAGAATCAAGAAATAATAAAAAAAATAATTTTACTTTTCATACCACGCTAAGCATTTCTAATTAGGTATTGGAAATGTAAAGTCAGGAATTTATTTAAAAAAAAAATTGGCATAAGCTAGAAATCACATTATGAAGGTTACCATGAATAAATGAAAATTGGATGGTTTATTATTAGCTAATTAACACTTGCACAAAAATTTAAAGACAATTATGTGTCAAACATGACTTCTAGCAATTACATGGATCCATCTGTGTGATTTTCTAGGCAATGTTACAAAACAGGTTTGCCATTGCCAATTTCTGAATTTTTTTTTAAAAAAATCTTTCCATGCTAGTTTACAATATGATATTTTTTATTAGTTCCCTATCTAAGCACTTATCTGGCCTAACCTGATATAACTTCTGAGCCTAAACAACTCCACTCAAGCACTGTTGCTTACTGAAATAGTTATTCTGTTGGGTCATTGTTGATTTCCTTAGTGTCTTATATTTTTCTAAGTTAAGATTGTTTCATTACATCATAACTGCAGATAAAGCATTATAAAATACAACTGATAACTGGATGCAGTGGTATTTATGCAACAGAAACTACTGTGTTTTCCTGAAAATAAGACTGGGTCTTATATTAATGTTTGCTTCAAAAGAAGCATTAGGGCTTATTTTCTGGTTAGGTCTTATTTTGGGGAAATATGGTACTAAATGCACCCATCTGGCTGACAATCTTAACTGGGGCTTATTTTGGGGGTAGAGCTTATATTATGAGCATCCTGACAAACCATGCTAGGGCTTATTTTCCAGTTGGGTTTTATTTTTGGAGAAACGGTAGAAATTGTTAACAGGGTAGAAATTGTTAATATATTAACAATATATTTTAAATATATTGCACCTTGAAACCCAAGGGAAGTTTAAATATAATTTCAAAAGCGTTAACATAAGGTTGCCTAAATTATACAATGAATGCTAAGTATCACATTAATTTTGACGGTCTCATTCTTGCTCAGCTTGATTCCTTTTTTTAAAAAAAAAAGTTTACAGTAAAATGGGTTTGTGGGTTGGGACACGTTTCTCCAAATATATTCATGTCTGCAATTCTGCCTACTGCACATTCATTTTGGGCAACAAAAGACTTAATGTAAGTTGTACACTTGCTTATGACACCACTCATTTTTGTACAAACTGTTCTTTAACATACCCTGTTGCTGTTTCTACTGGGGAATTACTCTGCTAAATTCAGAGAACTACAAATTTAGAAGAGTAGGTGAGTTTCAGTTCATGTTCGGTTTTGCATACAAAATGGAAACTAAATGATTTCACCCATTCCTATTTTTACCTAGCATCTAATTTGCCCACTTTGAAGGATGAGGGGTGTCACCAGAGCGTTTGGTTGACTTTTCAAGGTGCCCAAAGTCAAATCTCAACTTCTGCTAATTGCCCAAGCGACATTTTCTCTGCAAACATGAAAACAAAACACAAAAAACCCCCCAAAAAGGATGAGCCAATCTCAAAATATCCAATCATTTTAACAAAGCGACTTCACACTGTGCATTATTAAGGGTGAAGGGGGAAGATATAAAAAGACCCATTACGTAACTCCCACCAAAGCTAATAGAATTAAAGGGATTAATTTAGTCTTGAGGGCAACAATCAGGCTGAAAAATCTTGTGACAACAGGCTCTGTCATGAATACATTCTTGTAAAGCAGGCAAAACAACTTCTCTATTTCCAGCTTCTCTATTTGCAGTCCCACAACCTCAAGAGAGATGGGGCAGTTTACAGCCTAATCCCACAGAGCCTTTTTTTCTACTCCCCCCACCCTCTCCAAAAAAAAGGAATTTTGATTTACACATACACTGGATTGCAGCTTCAGTCTCAGATTTTGGAAGTTCTTTACTTCTGCCTTCTGTGCTTGCTATAGAAATGGTCTCATATGGAGGCTTACTCGAGGTATTAAAACTTTAATTAAAAGCCTCTTCGAAAAGATTATCTTCACAAGGTCTTTTTAGAAAGCCAAAATAGAGGTTAAGTCATTAGCTCCACGGGAAGCACTTTTCTCTCTCTCTCTCTCCAAAGGATTACAGCAAATAGCTCGTTCTTGAGATGTTACCTGGATATGTAGGCAAATCTCAACAGATTGCCTCAATTAATGTGTGGAAGATCCATCTTAACTAGCTGAGATCTAAACTATGCAGGTGCATGGCAACAGAAGTCTATGGCTTTATCGCTTTATCCACCTTTCAATGTTTGTTCCCTGAAGTAATGATCTCACTTTGCCAGACTGTAGTCGGGCTTTACATAGACTCTCATCCGTATTGCTTCCTGTTCCTTTTCTGTGCGTGAATTTCGGTTTATACTCTTATAAATGGAATTTATTGTTCTATGACGGCTCAAGTAAGTTATTAGCACTAAGAAGAAGAGCCTTACCAGGAAAATGAACAGCATATAAATTTAATAAACAAACAAACAGAGGGATCCATGCTATTCATCTATAAGTGCATGGACCTCTACTTGTCATAGATATTGCTGGAAGATACCACATCCTTCAATTCCAGTGATATGAATATGGGTCTCCAAGAATACTTCACGTTCCACATGCAGGTAGTCCTAGACTTACAACCATTTGTCAAGTGACCATTCGAAGTTACAACAGCACTGAAAAAAAATGACTTATTGCTGGTCCTTGCACTTATGACCGTTGCAGTGTCCCCATGGTCACATGATCAAAATTTGGGTGCTTGGCAACCAGTATGTATCTACTACAGTTTCACCCTCTTAGAGTCAATGTGATCATCATTTGCGACCTTCCCGTCCAGCTTCTGATAAGCAAAGTCAATACCAATTCACTTAATGATGGTGTGATTCATTTAACAGCTGCAGTGATTCATTTAACAACCATGGCAAAAGTCATAAAATCAGGTGCAACTCCCTTAATTGTCACCTTGCTTACCAACAGAAATTCTGAGGATCCCAATTGTGGTGGTAAGTCAAGGACTACCTGCATTGTCCCCATTCATGAGATAGCTATTTTCATGATAGAGGTTAAGCTATTTATGGTATTGGTGCAGACTGTAAAAAATGTTGAAGTTCCTTAAGGAGACTTTATTGAATGCCACTATTGTGTAGTGGGCTTCAGTAGGCAAGAAACAGACCAGTTTAGCTACAACAACATTTATTGACTCAAAACTGGAACTGAGGAACAGCAGGCAAATGCCTGTAATTTATACTCTAGGCCCACAGGGCCTTAACCAGTGGTGGGATTCAGCTGGTTCGTACCACTTTGGGAGAACAGGTTGTTAACTTTCTGAGCAGTTTGGCAAACTGGTTGTTGGAAGAAATCATTAGGGCAGAGAACCAGTTGTTAAATTACTTGAATCCCACCACTGGCCTTAACCAATCATAGTACTTGAAAACCCCCCCCCCCCCCCCCCATATGAATGTTCTAAGTTTCCCTCCGAAACAGTTGGAGTTAACAGTTAGGGTCATCTAAAGTTTAGTTTCACTTTAGCAGGGCTTCACACAACTATATATATTCAATGCATAACAGCCACTTTAAGCTTTATACAGTTGGTCCTCGACTTACAACCACATTCGAGCCCAGAATTTATTGCTAAATAAGTTGCTAAGTGAGAAATTCGTTAAGTGAGTTTTGTCCCATTTTATGACTTTTCCTGACATAGCTGTTCAGTGAATCACTGCAGTTGTTAAATTAGTAACACGGTTGTTAGGTGTTCTGCCCCAGCTACGGACCCCAAAGAGCACAGCACACACAAAGTCCATACAAGCCTTAGTTTACTAATTAAGGACTACTAATGAGCTTTCTTAGTAGTTGTTTGAACACAAGTACAGTTTAAATCAGTCTTTTCTGAACAAGGGCTGTTAATTTAACTTCATTAACAGCCAACAAGAATCCAAAGAATAATAACTCAATTCTGAGGCACGGTATTTAAAATAACCATAATCTTACTGTGGTTGGCAGAATGTCCAGAAGCAATTTGCAGGAAAACTGACAAGAGAGAAACAAGAGCCGAATCAAACATTTCTGGAATCAAGACGCGAAGGAATATGAACGAAGTTGTTTCCTGCAAATTGCATCAGTTGTCGTCCTTCCTTAAATAGGCTAGGGGAGTGGCCAATTAGCCCCAAGCCTTACTCTCGAGGAGACCTCCTCCTGAGGTTAACAACTCCTGCCTTTTAACAGCTCTGCGTGCTCGAGTATCGAGAAGAGGCTCCTCCTCTTCTTCCATTTCACTTATGGGAGCTTCTGGAGGATCTGAAGGCCCTGGCTGAATCCCCGCCTCTGGCACCACATCTTCTCCAGCCTCCTTATTGTCTGACTCAAGTGCCGGCTGCACAAGCTGCTGGCGCAGCACCACACCAGCCTCCTCGCTGTCGGAATCAGCTACTAACTGCACAGGCTGCTGACGGGCCACATCACTGGGTGAATCTGGCTTCCCCATTGACTTTGCTTCTCAGAAGAGCGCAAAAGATGATCACGTGATCCCGGGACACTGCAACCGTCATAAATATGAACCCTTTGTCGAGCATCCAAATGTAAATCACGTGACTATGAGCATGTTGCAACAGTCGTAAGTGTGAAAATTGTCACTTTTTTCAATACAAAGGCACTGAAAAAAGTGACTTTTTCACACTTATGACCGTGGCAGCATACCTGTGGTCACGTGATTTACATTCAGATGCTTGACAATGGGTTCATATTTATCACCGTGGCAATGTCCTGGGGTCATGTGACCATCTTTTGTAAATTGAGGGCTACCTGCAATTCCTGTATGTCCCAGGAGAATTAGTTCCTTCTAGATCAGAGGTGTCAAACTCAAGGCCTGAGGGCCAGATCCGACCCATGGGATGCTTAGATCTGGCCTGCGGGGCCATCCTGGAAACAGTGAAGGACCGACCTGCGGGGTCCCTGCCAGCAAAAATGGAGCTCGGGAGGCGGCCCTCCCGAGCTCCATTTTTGCTGGCAGAGGGTTGCAGGAGGCCATTGCAACTGAAAACAGTGCTCATGAGGGTGCAGCCCTCCCGATCTCTGTTTTCCCTGGCAGCGGGTTGCAGGAGGTCATCCAAGCTGAAAACAGAACTTGGGAGCCCTTTTTTGCTGGCAGAGCGCTCGGGCCACCACAAGCGCCCCTAACATGAGTGATGTCAAGCTGACCACGCCAGTGGTGGGTTGCTACCGGTTCACTCTGGATCGGGTTAACCAGTAGCGGCAGCAGCGGAGGGCTCTGCCCACCCGCTCGGACCCTTCTGCACATGCGCAGAAGCGTCATGCGTGTGAGCGAGCAAGCAAGCACCCACAAGCGAACTGGTAGCAACG
This sequence comes from Ptyas mucosa, assembly GCA_012654045.1. Classification (NCBI taxonomy): domain Eukaryota; kingdom Metazoa; phylum Chordata; class Lepidosauria; order Squamata; family Colubridae; genus Ptyas; species Ptyas mucosa. The sequence goes on along the minus strand of WNWU01015574.1, from coordinate 9,243 downwards.
GGTTTTGAAACCCGCCCTCAATGAAATCAAGTTTGACACCTCTGTTCTAGATTGTATCAGTGTGTTGTCTTTTTCTAGAATATCTGCTGTATTCTCATTAAGTCATGTGAACAGGCTTTCCCTTTTGCCCCAGGGAGTGTTTCACACACTTGTGTCTTTAGACAGATATGGGTTCCATCCAAATACTGTAAGCCGGAGAAGCAGACACAGCTGGAACAAAGCATATTTCTTCTAAGATAAAATGCACTGGGCTTAAAGCCTGCTTTAATTGTAACACATATCATTGTTATCTGAAAGCTTTAAAATAAACATTTTAACTAGAATAACCTTATTCAGCTCTCTTGAAGAACTAATGGGGATTATTTAAAACATTCTCAAACTAATCTGGCTGAAGGCAAGTAAAAACACCCTGAAAACATATATAAGCTAGTTTCAGCCTTCCTGAACCACCCAGCTTCCAGATGCGCGAGACTAAAATGTTCACCATGCTGTGCCGATAAAGAGATGGGAGTTGTAGTCCCATACATCTGGGAGGCCACCCAGTTGGAAAGGGCTACTTTTAATTTCAAGTGGTATTATTTAAAAACAACTGCTAATCTTCTTCTTCTTCTTCTTCTTTTTTTTTTACAAATCTGGCTAAAATGATTTTAATCAAAATACTCTCTCAGCCCTAAACTTTCAATTTTGATTAAACGCATTACTATAATCTGTGTTGGAAGTAACTACCTGGGCATATTGAAAAGCATGTCTTTGATCCCATTCCAGAGTTGAGCTCTAGCAGATTTAAGAGAGCAGTGATCCAAATGAAATCCTTGGGAAAATAATCCTTCCTAAGCAGATCTACAAAGCTTGTGTTGTCCTTCTCCAACCAGGTGCCCTCCGATATGTTGGTCTGCCAGATTTCTCCGTCTATTGGTAATTCGGGTGTGAAAGTCTGGAGGTGACATCTCTAACATTTATGGAAGCACCAGGTTGGAAAGGCTGCCTCGCCGTCGCCGATTTCCCAATGCCAATTGTGAAGCAATGTTATGATTTCATTCATTGGTATGAATGTCTGAAACTCAGGGAACTCAAGACGGCTTGGCGGTGAGCTCAGGTATTTGGGTGGGGAGACCTTCCATTTCAATGGGACACTTTAAAGTCCTTCCTGCTGGCTCAGTCCCATACTGCACAAACAGGAGTGCTTAACTGTCTGACCCACTGCAGGGAAAGGTGTCTCTGTGATGGTTGTCGATATTAAAACAAACACAAAACGAGAGACGGAGGAGCGGCGAGAGAGGAAATAAACATGGGTGTGTGCTTGCGGAGACAAGGAGGAGCAATTGTGCTTATTTTCACTGCTGATCCAGGAGTCTTGCAGATTAGTATCTATTTGCATGGCAGCCAGCAGGCCGTCTCTGGACAAAGGGCCGTGATTCACCTCTCTCTTGGCACCTGTAAAGAGGCCCATTTTTTTCCCAAAGTGAGACCTAAGGATACCTAAGGGTAACGGGAAGAAGGAAGGTCTAGTGGTTAAGGCACCGGGCTAGAAAGCAAGAAACCACGAGTTCAAGTCCTGCCTTAGCCATGAAAGCTAGCTGGGTGACTTTGAACCAGTCATTCTCTCTCAGCCCAACTCACTTCATAGGTTTCTTGTTGTTGTGGGGAAAACAAGAGGAGGAAGGATTAACGCATTGGAAGCCGCCCTGAGTCTCCAGAGAAGGGCGGCATATAAATCAATTAAAAAAAAAAAAAAGGAGTACGGCGTGTGCTCCTTGCCTTGAGTTAAAATAAGTAAATGCAGGATATACTGTGTATGTAAATAAACATGAGGAAGGGCCACTAAGAAGACAACGGTCAGATTAAAAAAAATACTGAATCCAGACAAAAAATGTAACCCAAGAAAATGTCTCAAACCAGACCTCCTAGTTCTCAAGAAAATAAGGCAGGGGAAGAGGGAAAGGCATTCAGACTTGCAAGTTTATGTTGTGATAACCTTACAATAAAAGTAGTAACCTTTTGATTTCCTAGTCTGGCCTATCTCAAGCAGATGACACTAGTCTTATTGGGACATTCCACTCATTCACACTTATTCGTTATAGGTGCATTTTTCCCCCTAGCAGTCATTGGTAGTGATGTGAAGAAGGGATGGCATTGAGACTCCAGACTGCAGTCCCACCACAGCCCTTTCCTCCTCATATCTCATTTCTGATGAAAAAACACCGCTACTCCTAGAGCGATGATATTCAAAGCAAAAAGTTCAACACCACTAATTTATACCAAGGCCCAGTCCAAAATGCGATGGGTATCTATGGTTGGCCTTTAACCCCTGAAATGCCAGGTTTATGAGTAATTTAAATCATGCATCACGAAGGAGGAGAGGCCTCTTTGCATACAGAACACTAAGTCTCCAGATTAACAAAACATAATTGCTACATCCACACAACATGCTGTTTATCAACTCTGGGCTGCAAACATTCCAATGGCAACAGCAAGACACAGAAAATAACTTATGCTTGTCAGAAATGTATGGTCCAGATTTAGCAGCTTTGCGGTTATCTACATAAACTATAATTATTTCGTTAATGTGACATATGAAGCCAATTGTTCCCGCAACTTGCTGTACAACTATTTATTCACCTATATTTGAACCCATGTTGTATGATCTTAGCCTTTGGAAAATAGCATTCTTCAGGAAATGGATATAGGAACTATAAGTTATAGCAGTGTATTTCCATCATGGCAAGTTTAAGAAAGAGGCCTGGACTGCTGATTGAGGAATTCTGGGAGTTGAAGTCCATGCAACTTGAAAGTGGCCATGGCTGGGAAAGACCGGATCACAGGATGTATTTGTTAATTTTGGAATACACGAGGAGACCAGCCGGTGCCCTGTGAGGTAGGAAGTGCATATTGTTATGATAGTTCATAGTTTTGAAGCAGCTGGAGTGATCCAAAGGGAGGCTCTCAGAAGATACATTTTTAATAGGTTTAACCTTCCTGAAGAGGTTCCATAAAAACAAGCTTGCAGGTTGCCAAATTCAACGGCAGAGACAAAGGATCGGAAAAGTTCAGCTAAAGCAACACCTATTATCTTGTCTCACTTGGCTTCTCCTTTTTGCAGGAATGTGGGATGTCAAAGGTTTGTTTTTACCAAAAACAAGTTTTTAATGTGAAGGGGAATGAATTTTCCCCTCGTTTTGAGGGTAGTATCTTTTTGTTGGTGTACTGGGCAGTAATGACTGGAGACACGCCCTAGCTAGCTTCATGGAAAGTTGGATGTTTTTACAACTCTTGTATTTGATGATGAAGTTGGGTGTAGTTCCCCACTAAGGCAGAATGAGTGATTTGCCATAAACAGTATCCGCTTGCATTTCATGCCAAGGTTCACCATCCCCAAAGCAAGGTCTCTCTCTAGCAAAAATTATACGGCAGCTAAGCCTCGACTTCAAGAGAGGTGGGGAATCTCTTGTACAATTATTGCCAACCTGGTATCTTTGGACTTCCCGTTGCCCTGCATTTATGGGAGGTCAATGCTTCATTAGAACCTTTTGATATCTAAATAAAACCCATCAAAAAAAAAAACCCATCAAAGAGGAAGCCTCTAAAGAAAACAAGATAGGGGGCAAACTGTAACATGTTGAAAGTTTATGGAGATTCTCAATCATTCAGGTCATGGTTGTTCCAAAGGTGCTTGTTCAAAAGATAACTAGACTTTTCTTGATTTTTTTCCCCTTGAAAACACTTCGCTTCTCATCCAAGAAGCGAAGTAAGAGCCTGGTGGTGCAGCAGACCAAAGCAGTGTTATTAACATTCAGCTGCCTGCAATTACTGCAAGTTCTAATCTCACCAGGCTCAAGGTTGACTCAGCCTTCCATCCTTTTTAAGGTAGGTAAAATGAGGATCCAGATTGTGGGGGCAATAAGCTGACTTTGTATAAATATACAAAAGTATGAAGGCTGTTGCTTAGCGCATTGTAAGCCGCCCTGAGTCTCCGGAGAAGGGCGGCATATAAATCAAATTTAAAAAAAAGAAAGAAGCTTCTTCAGTTCTAACTGAATGGATGGATTTATATCGGGGGTGGACTTAAAATTTTTTAGCAAGGGGTTCTCTGCCTGGTTGCTGGGTGGGCGTGGCCATGGTGGGCGTGGCCTAGTCAGCCTCCTGCACCACAAGCGAAGGGGGCAGTTTTGCCCTCCCCGGGCTCCGGAGGCTTTCCTTGAGCCTCCAGGAAGGTGAAAACAGCCTCCCCAGGCTCTGAAGGCCCTCTGGTGGCCGGAAATGGGCCCATTTCCAGCCTTCCTGAATTTCCAGTAGACCCCTTTTTTGCCCTCCGCAAGCCTCCATGTGCGCCCTGCACTTACCTGCATCCAAAACGGGCCGCGGGGGGACTCCTGGGAGGGGTGGGCGGGATGGGGTGGGGCCAGCCAGGAGTGGGATTTGGGGGTTCTCTGAACTGCACAAAATCTTAGCTAGAGGTTCTCCCGAACCCCTGCGAACCCCCAGCAGCCCACCTCTGATTTATATCCTCTGCAGTCATCTGGTTGTTAGCACTCTGAAGGCCGGTTGCTAGCTCTCTAAAAAGTTAATTTTTTAAAGGGATCTAAGAGCCTTAAGCCTGACTATGTTGTATTAAGCTTGAGCCATTATTTTTTTAAAATTTGGGGATCAGGGGATGGGAAAATAAAAATAGTTGAGAATTCACATTAGTGAAATTGCTTTCTGCGCTTGCAAAACTGAGCGTGCAGGTTACCCGATCCCTCTTATATTTCTCCAGCGCCACCCACATTCGACAGACTGCAATTCTCAGAGCTCTTTGGAGAAAGTCACGATGCTATGAAAAACTGCTCTTAAAATGATATAGCTTTGTGTACCTTGGCAGCCACGGAATAGGAAAAGGAGGAATCTTTCAGTTCATAGAAAAAGAAGCTTGCCTGGAGATGCTTTGGCATACCCCACCCCACTCTCCCCACCCTCCCTTGCCTTGGGAATTGCTTACAGTGGGGTGTGTTTTCTCTCTCTCAAGTTTTTCATTAGTTTAGAGAACATTCAACAGTCTAATCTGGAAAATAGGCTTGTAGCAAGCTGCCTTGGCACCAGCGGAGAGGCTTCAATTGAAAGGCTCAATGTTTGCATGAAGGAACACGTGACGGGTATCAAGAGCTAGCACCTGAATAGGCCCATAGCTGAAGTTTACTCTGGGGATTCCCTCTGAAAAAAGGCTGTGTGAATTCTCCACAGTGTTCCTATGTTGCCTTGCTACAGAGCACTATGTGGGAAATCTTTGAGCAGCGGAGACCTAACTTTTTGTGGGAAGGTTAACCAGTGGGTAGGTGGGACGCGGTGGCTCGGTGGCTAAGACGCTGAGCTTGTCGATTGAAAGGTTGGCAGTTGAGCGGTTTGAATCCCTAGTGCCGTGTAACGGGGTGAGCTCCCGTTACTTGTCCCAGCTTCTGCCAACCTAGCAGTTCAAAAGCACGTAAAAAATGCAAGTAGAAAAATAGGGACCACCTTTGGTGGGAAGGTAACAGTGTTCCGTGCACCTTTGGCATTTAGTCATGCTGGCCACATGAGCACGGAGACATCTTCGGACAGTGCTGGCTCTTCGGCTTTGAAACGGAGATGAGCACACCCCCTAGAGTCAGGAACGACTAGCACATATGTGCAAAGGGAACCTTTACCTTTAGGCTGCCCTTACTTGTTTTAGAAGATTGTCAGAAAAATCTTAGAAAAGAACAATTCTCTTTGAGAGATGTCATTTAAAGAGAAACAACATGTCATTTAAAGAGAAACCATTACAGTCCTCAACTTACAACAGTTCATTTAGTGACTGTTCGAAGTTACACCGACACTGAAAAAAGTGACGTATGACTGTTTTTCACAATCACGACTGTTGTAGCATCTCCATGGTCATATTTATGACAGTGGCAGTTTCCCAAGCAAAGTCAATGGGAAAGCCAGATTCACTTAACCACGTTCATAACTTAATAACTGTCATGTGACAAGCAAGGTTGTAACTTAACAAATGTCTTGCTTAGCAACAAAAATTTTGGGCACAATTGTGGTCATAAGTCGAAGACTACCTGTTTATAACAAAGGAGGGTTGGGAACGTTAGATAATGTAGGGGAGCATGAAAACTTAGTATGTAAATATTATATTTATTAATTTACTATTTCAACCTCCTCTAATCTTAGTGCCTTCCAGAGGTGTTAGCCAAAGGGATTATGAGAGATGGTATACATCTGGATACGAGAAATTAATGCATTTATTAATCAAGAGGTTCCAATAGAGTACATATTAATTTCTTGGTAATATTGTGGGACATTTCCCAGCAAATGTGAATTTGCCACTCTTCAAAAGCAAGTAAGACCCAGTGACCAGGGTATTAAAAACAATAATAATAAGACTTGTCTCTATATTACATATTGCCTTAGTCTCCTTCCCACTCTTAGATTCTTTGAAAAACAAGTCACATACTGTAGATTGAGAGAAGCGATGGTTGAGTATGAATAAATGTTCTTTGTGGGATGAAGCTGTTCCTGATCATTAGAATCCAAAGTCAAGGATATGAGTCCAAGGGAGGAATAGCTTGTTGTAAGATCAAGGTCATGAAACAGAAGGCAACAGACACACATTGTTCAAGTAATGAGTAGCCTTGAATTGCAGATCTGCTATTACCTTATGACTCATCAACTTCAAGGAGTTGTAGATCTTCTTCCATAGAGAAGTTGACTTGGAGAATGAGAAACAAATCTGGAGTCAGATGAGAGCTATGTGAGTTGGGGTATCCCAGAGAAGCGCACCCCCATTCTAAAACAAGCTTCCTTATGAGAAACACTTGGGTTGTTTTTCTGTCCTTTGCAATCAAGCAAAATATATTTTTACTTCCAAGAAGTTTCGATGTCATTTTAATCCTACTGGCTGATTTATAGTTCCTTTTTTTAAAAAAACAGTTTAATCTTATGCATCCCTTCTCAGAAATAAGAGACATTGAGCTCATTGATTACTTCCTGTAATGGTGCTAAGATAATTGTACAGCTTTAATATAATATGGTACGGAGTGTTGTTGCTTTTTTAATTATGATCTTAATTTGGCTTTTTAAATCATGTTGAAGAATGGTGTAAAAATAAATCGCATAATTAGCCAGATCAAATAGTTTCCAAATAGCCAAATAAGTTGCTGTATCTAAGCAGCTGAAAACAGAATGATTACATCATGTAACTGGAATACTTTTATACTTAGAAAACAAAAAAGGAAACGGAACAGACAAAATGGATGGCCTAGCAAAGAAAATGCAAAGCTAGTCAGTAATGCTGTGTCTTCTTTAACAGGACAGGCATAATTTAAAGGTATGATGAAAATTCTGTTGAAATAAACTCTGTGCTGATGTTCAGACAAGGATTATGACATTTGGGACCATGACATAAAAAAAGTTAAGGATAAAGAAATGGTGATGCACAATCTTTATATAATGTTTGACCAAAATTGCACTGACTTGGTTGTAAGATCTCCCTGAGGTTTTTTTCCAAAGCGGCATACGCTTATATTTAATTGCTCAATGAATCTTTAATTCTTGTTTCTTTTATAAATTGTATTAAATAATTAGTTTTCCTTGTTAGTATTTTGCTATTTGCTTGCTTCATTGGCATCCTTCAGTCTCAAGAGACTATGGTATCGTGCTCTGGAAAGAGGTCCTAAAACAGCATCTAGAGTGACTAAAAAGGCCAATTCGAGAGTGGCAATCCCTTCCACACTGAGGGCAGCTACATTCTGTCCTTGCTTGCTTGCTTGTTTTTATTAAGCTTTATTAAATTTCAGAAAAATATGAAGAAACAGAAAATGGGAATTATAAAAAGAAAAGCTCAAAATAGAGCAAAATGAGTTGTTCAAAAAAGGATAAAAGGGGGAATGAAAAAAGAAAGAATGACTTAAATATGAGCCGGCAGGGTGCTGCAGCTGTCAAAAAAGCTAACACGGTCCTAGGTTGCATTAACAGAGAGAATCAAGATCATGTGAGATATTAATATCACTTTATAAAGCCTTGGTTAGACTATACTTGGAATACTGCATCCAGTTTTGGTCGCCACGACATTAAAAAGATGTTTAGACTCTAGAAATAGTAAGAGAAGAGCAACAAAGATGATTAGGGGACTGGACACTTCCGGTGGGCCCAGAAGGTGCGAAAATCAGCTGGCCAGTATGCACATGCGTACTGGAGCTGAGCTAGGGCAATGCTCGCATGCCTACAGATATGGGTCCATATGCCACCTGTGGCACATGTGCCATAGGTTCGCCATGGTGGATAATATGAAGATGACTCTTTGTTATTCTTTTAACTTCACTGGAGAGCGTGTATTTGTGCATATGAGTTGGCAACAGAACCAAGCCCAACAATTTATGGAGTGAAGCTATGAGTTACAGAGAAAGCTGTTTTCTGTTAGAACATTATAGTGCTTGTCATTTCTCTTGAAATTGAAGAAGGGTTGGAATGTTAATTTTGTAAGCTTCTGGTTACATTCAGCGTCACTATAAGTATAAATAAACCACATCACAGAAACAATATATGCCTCCAGTGACCTTGTTCCAAGGGAATAAAATATCCTGGTTAGCATTTCCATCACTAGAAGTCTCAGCACCTGGAGAATTGGACTAGAGATAGTTTTAATCTGTGGTCAATACTTACAAAACCTGCACTATGGGTGTCCAATGTACCCGAATGTGGTAATACACCTATGGGCAATTTCATAGTGCCCACCAGGCTCTACACTGACCCTCATTTTATTTTTATAATTTTATTTTTTTTAATTATTTTTGAAAAGGAAAGCTAGTATGGATTCCCAATTTCTATTTTCAGGAATACTCCTGGGACCTGTCTACAGCTTGGAGCTATGTTTCTCAACCTTGGCAGCTTGAAGATGGCTAGAATGTTCTAGGGCAGGACTGTCAAACCCGTGGCCCATGGGCTGGATATGTCACGTCCTGGCCACGCTCCCCCTTGGTTTAGCAAAGGGGGGGGAGTCCTGACATGTCACGTGACAATGCAAGTTTGACACCCCTGTTCTAGGGGTTGAGGTTCTCACTTCTTTAAGTTGCCAAAGTTGAGAAACACTGGCCTGGAAGAATTCTTATAAAATAAAATGATAGGGAACTGCAGTTCAACATTCATTTGAAAATGTGCTAAAAGGAAGGAAGGAGGGAGGGAAGGAAGGAGGAAAGAAGGAAGGAAGGAAGGAAGGAAGGAAGGAAGGAAGGAAGGAAGGAAGGA
>WNWU01015573.1:0-11179 GCA_012654045.1 Ptyas mucosa | reverse complement strand
GCCAGGTGCTCAGTTCTTTGAGTATGTGACATTAATTTTGTGAGCCTCACATTGATTGTCAATGGGTTTCAAGGGGCAAATCAAAGTGCTGATTTAAATCTTCAATGCCTTTATATGGCATGGCACCTGGAGATCTTCAGAATCACCTCTTACTAACCAGATTTTACTAAGGTATCACTCGGGAAAAATTGCTGATAGTGACCTATTCTGATAAATAAGAGACAGGAACGGCCCTAAATGTTGTTTCTGTAATAGCCTCAGTTTTCTGAATAGTTTCTCACTGGCCCCATTGTTAACTTTAGAGAATCTAGTTGTACTTCAGAGAACTATAATATGGCATAACATCATCCACAAAGGCCTCAATAAATAACAAAAGGTTATTTCATCTCATTTGATAGGAACATATAAGGACCATTAAATGGAGCCTTAGTCAAGAAACTGTACTGATCAATTTTGTCTTTTGACACTTTGTGAAATCTACCAAACATGTAAACATATTTAGAAAACATCTGCTTTCTGTGCACTAGCATTTGTGACAAAGCATTTCAGATAAAAAGGGACAATGAAGTCAGAGAAGAACGGCTGTTATTAGTTTGGTGGCATAGAAAGACTTACCAACATAAAGGGAGAGGAATTCAGAATCAATAATTGTAAACTTGGCTTCAGGATTATTCAATCTCCACTGAAAGAAGACGACAGATGCATGAAGAATTTATAGATTTGTTAACTGGGACAGAAAACAGATTAATCTAAATGCACCTTAGCTACAGTGGCCTTTCGGAAAAGAGAACCTAATGATTTACTGACTTCTGGAAGAATATTGTTCAGCTGTGTTTGATTTTCCAGGTTACGATTTCTGATCGACAAAGTCAAGGAAACTATTTCAGAAATATTTTGTATAGTTAGATTGAGATACAATTTGATTTGAAATTTTAGAACTTGCTTCTCTCAGCAGAAGAGCTTTGCAAAGTTAATGGTAGCGAGTACAATTTAATACAACTAAACTGAGTATGACCAGAGGTGGTATTCAGCAGGTTCTGACCAGTTCTGGAGAACCAGTAACGGGAAATTTTGAGTAGTTCAGAGAACCATTAATACCACCTCTGACTGGCCCCGTCCATGTCTATTCTCTGCCTCCCAAGTCCCAGCTGATTGGGAGGAAATTGGGATTTTGCAGTAACCTTCCCCTGGAGTGGGGAGGGAATGGAGATTTTACAGTATCCTTCTCCTGCCACGCCCACCAAGCCACGCCCACAGAACCGGTAATAAAAAAATTTGAATCCCAACACTGAATACGACTCTTTGGCAAAGATCATATTTTCATTTTCCTTAGGGGGAGATTAAACAGTATAAGAACATGGAACCAACAGGTTCTATTTGGGACTCTGGAATGTGATAAACTTAACAGGATGTGAGATACATGCAATCTTTTCTTTATTTTTTTCTTCTTCGGTATCTTCTCCCTCCTCCCCCTTTTCTACCTAGAGACACTTAAGCTGGTTTGAGCATTTTGACTAATTTAACTACCTGAGTCATTGTTGATATGTGAAATTGCTACTATTAACTTCACACACTATATTAGAAAGAAGATGCTTTCTCTGACAAGAAGAAATGAAAAAATTGGTCCATGAATTGGTTTTGTCTATTGCCAAAACTCCTAAGTCAAATCCCTGTACAGATAACCAAATACAAATCTAGCCAGTGAACTTACGGCAACTTCCACATGATCTGTTCCTCTGTCATCCTGCTTGTGCAGAATTTCAAAGTAATATTTGTTTGCAGCTGATAATCTGTAAGGGAAGATCAGAGATTAAAAGCAAAATGAGTCTTTTGCTATCAGTGTAGTGTATTAAAGTAATAGAGTGGTGCGGTGGCATAGAGGTGGAGCTCTTGCCTCACAATCAGGAAGCTGTGAGTTCGATCCTGGGTAGAGGCAGGTATTTCTCTCTCTGGGCACACTGAGAATATATCTGCTGAACAAAACTCTGCATTGGCGACAGGAAGGGCATCTGGCTATTAAAACCCTCTGCTAACTCCATTCAGTTGCCCAGACTCTACCCCATCAGGGATTATGGGGTCATTAAAAGATGATGATGATGACAATGTATTAAAGTTATTGAAAATAAAGAGGACATTTTGGACTAGTTTCCAAGAAAAGCATAAACCCACTTGTTCAGGGCAATGATGAGATTACCGTATTTTTCGGAGTATAAGATGCACCTTTTTCCCCCCTAAAAGGGTGTGAAAATTTGGGTGCGTCTTATACACCGAATGTAGCCCCACCCACCACTGCCCCCCACCCTATGGCCTCTGCCTCCCAGCAATTTACCTCCTTGCAGCAAGCATTTCAGCTTCAGCACAGCCTAATTAGCACAAGTTGATTGTCTCTTGGATCGGCCTCCTGACTCTCAGCTGTTTCTGGCTGCAGGGATTGCTATTGCCTATTGCTGCGCAGGCCTCTGCTGCTTGCTACAAGGAGGTAAATTGCTGGGAGCAGATTTTTTTTTTTTGGTGCTAATCAAGCTATGCTGAAAATGAAATTGAAAGTAGAGCAGGCTGTTTGCTGTAACGAGGCAAAATTGCTGGGAGGCAGAGGCAGATTTCTTTTTGTTGTTTTCCTCACCAAAAAAAGTAGGCGCGTCTTATAGTCCGGAGAGTCTTATACTCCGAAAAATATGGTACTTTCTTCCCACGTGGGAAGTCCCACATGGGGCTGTTTTTTTCACATCCTCTCTCGGTTCAACTTTCTATCTAAGGGGTCCCATCACTAAGTTCTACAATATTTTGGACCTTCTAGGTGGTAAAGTTAATCAATCAACCAGGCATAGTAATATTATGGCAGGTTAAAGGAGAAAAACACAATATGTTCTTTGTGCATGTTGAATTCCAGCGTATGGAGCAGCCAATGTACAGATGATTAAGGTGCCATATGATCATTTCAATCAACCCATTAATAACATGTGAATGTATACCTGGCATTTGAAAAATGTGGAAATAAAGCATGGCAGATGCTTTTTCCTTACTGCTGGGTTAAAGCACTAGCCAACTATCTTTGAGTCAGTTGAAAACTACATCGGGGAGACATTCAGTGTGTTTATTGCCAATCCTTATCTGTTTCTTGCTCTGTGTCACTACTAAATGGAATCGTCTTAATAAAGCATGAGCAGTAAGAGTCCTCTTGCTTTGTTTTCTCCCTCTTCCACTCATCACCGGTTGGAAGGAAAAAGACCCCCATTATTGGTACTGCGGGATGACTTGGGAGTCCTGGCCTCTCCGATCTCTAGGCTTCTTCTTGTGCCATTCCTTGTAGAGCCACTCTGTCATTTGGGGGGGGGGGGTGTGCCTTCAAATCAGTATTGAGTCTTGGCAACTGTCTGGACAAGGTTCTGAAGTTTTCTTGAAAATGTTTTTATTTTATTTTTTAAAAATTATTTTTTTTTAAACAAACAAGTATACAAACGAACAATACATCCTTAATCATTCAGTGTTTCATCTAAGTGCATATTTCGTGTCTTCTACTCCCTCCTCCATCATTTTCATATTATATTGTACTTTTATATTTTCATTTAGATTGTTACATCATTCTTCCCAAATTTCTTATGTTTATATTAATTCATCAATTATCTAAATTTTCATATGTATCTCTACTTTAACCATTGGTATAATTGCCCCCATACTTTAAAATACTCCGATTCTTCCTTTTCTTTCATTACCAATGCTAATCTATTCATTTCTGCACATTCCAACATTTTTTGAAAATGTTTTTAGAAGTGGTTTGGTCTTGCTTCCTCCTTCCTAGGGCTGAGAGAGAGGGAGTGACTGGCCCAAGGTCACCCATCTTTGTGCCTAAAAATTCATGGCCTCCCAATTTCCCAGCCTGATGACTTAACCATTAAACTAAACTTTCAGAATTGAATACAATAAACAACTACACAACAGAGTGGAGTTATAAAGTTGGTCGAACCACGAACAGCACTTTACTTCAGATGTTTCTTAATTTCCCTTTGAGAACACAAAAGCCAATTTCTAGAGCTTCCCATGTTGTCTTTGGGGGTGGTAGTGATGGAAGGCTGGGCCCATTCTTCCAACAATACAAAGGTTTAACCTTTGCATTAAATCAGTAGAGTTCAAACTCTCATACTACAGCCAGCTGAGCTGATGAGCCGTACTGGAAAATTCTGCATCTAACTGTCAAGAGACTCAACAGCAGAACATTGACAGATGAGAATCACTGCAGATTAGAGAGAAAGAAGCATATCTGCATAATTTCGAAGCAGCCACTAAACATCTCAGTTATCCTCTAACGCGATGGATGGGGGAAGCATGATAGATTTTACAAACCTTGTGCCTGTCGCTGAATCTAGTTGTCTTAAAGAGGGAAACACTCCTTTAACATTGCTACATCGAAGGATGACATAAACCTGTCTCACTCATGAGTTAGGAACAAAAGGAGAGCCATCCCAAGGAAAACTGGTGGAAACAAGATATTGCCAGAACTTGTTTATGCCAAGGTTAGGTGCAAATGGGGAAATAGCCCAGGGGAAAAGGGGGGATCAATAATGTGGGATCCTTGGTGCTCTCTGAGCTTGATGTTTTTCTTGCAGACGTTTCATAATCAAACCAGGTAACATCATCAGCGCCAGCACATTAGCACTGGTGATGCTATTTAGTTTTAGTAATGCGACGTCTGCAAGAAAACCACCAAACTCAGAGAGCACCAAGGATCCCACGGTTCAACCCCGAAGCTCTTCTATTCTATTGGATCGATAGATGTGCAGAAAATTGTACAAATACTCTCTTCTATTGGATCAATAGATGTGCAGAAAATTGTACTGCCGGCCACTAGGGAGCACTCTGAAATTATTTTGAGCAAGTAAAAACTCCACTTGCAAACATTTTGAAGTCACAGCGATTTAGAAATATTTAAAACACACACACACACACACACACACACACACACCCCACACAATGACAAAAGACTTGCAAACTGAGTTTAAGATAGGAAAGAAGATACTGCTACCTGGATTGCATCCAGTTGAGTAATGTACAAAACAGAATTAAAGATCTCAGTTTACTCACTTCACAAGCTTTGACTTTTGGCTCTTGAATTTCCCAAATTCACCTGGTGCTGTCCACTCTTTTCCAGTCTGAACAAAGATACAAAACATCCCTTTTATGTTAAGCTTCAGTTGCGTAAAGCCCGAACACATTTTTTTCTCACTCACTGTGTAATTGTGTACAAGAGATTAACCGCAGATTAAATAACATAATAAACATCTTCAATGGGAGTTAAAAACAGGAATGCTCTTGACTGCTGCTTGCTGTTGGCCTTAGAGATGGAACCGCATCTCTGCCAAAGCTGGATGAGAGATATAAAGAAGAGAGGAACTGTAGAAGTGGAAAAGGTTATTCAGTTGCTGGTTTGCAATTTCCTACAGTGTCATTCTTGGCTGACCCACATTTAGATGGGTGCAGTGTCAGATATTGCCTACATATGATGCCCCAGGCACCAGAAGGGGTTAAGTCTTCTAAGTCTACAGACATCCCATGTGACTGTATAAACCAATGAACTCCCTTATTGGAGTCATACCCACAAATCAATTGGATATCTTCCCTAATTCTCTCCATCCATCTCAGCAAGACAGCAGTGAAGTTCTCTCCCTCTCAACCTCTGAGTCATACAGTCAGGGTAATAAATGCAGCAGGACACCCTGTTCATTATTGTATATTTGTAAATAATAAAATAAGTTTTAAACCTGAAGCTGTATGGCCTAAATAACTTCCGCATAGACTGAATGAGCACGACCATCAGTATATATCTGACATGCAGTGTGGCTGCGACTGAGTAAATGGGGCCAAAAGGAGAGGCAGAGACAGAGCAAAAATTATGAGATATAAATATTGAATGAAGGTATACAGGCAGGCAGGCATGAATGAATGAAATAAGACATTTCGAGAGCAATGTCTAGACAAAAAAGCATAGACAAAAAGCATGAAAATTTTAGAAGGTAGGATAGCATGCTCTTACACCTTTTGTTACCATTTTTTAATTTTATAAAGTAAAAAAAACAAAACAACCCTTGCTTTTAAAATATCCAAATCCTTTCTAAATGGGACTTCGAATGATGATAATCCATAAATGTAAATTTATTCTGCCTATTTTCATCTTCTTTTGTGTAACCCAAACATCACAAGAGAGTTCATTTTTGTAGTTTGATAGCATGAAAACTAGAAATCAGAATCCCTATGGCTTTTGAATTAATACATCCAACACATTATAAACGTATGTGACTATGACAAGTAGCTGTGATATATGTATCCTTAACTCTTCTGGAGTTCTATGCTATGTTCGGTGTCTGTAGATAATAGAATTAAATTATTTCCTCATTTTATTTTTATAGCATTTCCCATTTTGTATCCTGCTATAAATCTGACAGTTGGTATCCCTGGTCTCTGTAATAGTCCCAGGTAATTCTATAATTCTTAATACACTATGGGTTACCATTCAAGAATATATGACAATTGTCAGACCAAGGGTGAAATCCAGCAGGTTCTGACAGGTTCTGGAGAATTGGTAGCAGAAATTTTGAGCAGTTCAGAGAACCGGCAGCGGAAATTTTGAGTAGTTTGGAGAACTGGCAAATACCACCTCTGGCTGGCCCCAGAGTGGGGTGGGAATGGAGATTTTGCAATATCCTTCCCCCAGGAGTGGAGAGGAAATGGGGATTTTGCAGTATCCTTCCCCCAGGAGTGGAGAGGGAATGGGGATTTTGCAGTATCTTTTCCCTGCCACGGCCACCAAGCCACAGCCATCAAACCACACCACGCCCACCAAGCTACACCATACCATGCCCACGAAGCCATGCCCACAGAACCAGTAGTAAAATAATTTGGATTTCACCACTGTCTCAGACATAAAGATATAATGGTTAAAGCATTAATTAACCTCAATAGTAAATTGATATAGTAAAGTTGTACTGATTTCAAGTGCACAATATTTATTAATTTGCCCCCAACAATCTGGGTCCTCATTTTACCCACCTCGGAAGGATGGAAGGCTGAGTCAACCTTGAGCCTGGTGACATTTGAACTGCCAAATTGCAGGCAACCGGCAGTCAGCAGAAGTAGCCTGCAGTACTGCACTCTAACTACTGTCCCACCAAGTGTATGTTGTACATGAAATAAAGAATTGAAAGAACATGGTTGATCACCTTGCCTACGCTGGCCATCAGTTGAACCTCTGAGATGTTTTTTCCTTGGCTCAGCCAAAACTCGGCATTGTCATCAGCCCCAATCGCAAACTGAAACATACCTACAGAAATTTAAAGACAAAACTGAATTTAAAAGTAAGAAATATTCGAAAAAGATGGGCAATGGTGTTCCATGCCAGTGGAAGCAGAGTGATGTATCTTTAATTTTTAAAAAATCATCTTTATTGAATGATATAATAATATTTCTTTAATATTTCACATGGTAAGAATTTGCAAAAATTGGAATAAATCCACTAGCAGTACAAACAGTTAAACCTTGTGGAACATGTCTGCACTCTTAACTGATATTCAATGAGAATCATTTTCCTAATGTGTATTAATGTTTGATTTATTTTTAACCATTCATATTTTTACCATCTACCAAAGAAGTCCAGCTGGCATCAATTGTGATGGCAAGTATCCATTTAAGAAGTTTCAAACGCAACTTACCTTTGGAGCTTATATAAATTTGTACTGTACAGGTAGTCCTCGACTTACAACATTTAGTGACCGTTTCGAAGTTACAACACTGAACAAAGTGACTTATGATCGTTTTTCACACTTACGCTCATTGCAGCATCCCCCTGGTCACGTGATCAGAATTCAGATGCTTGGCCACTGGCTCATATTTATGACGGTTACAGTGGCCCGGGGTCATGTGATTCACTTGTGCGACCTTCTGACAGGTAAAGTCAATGGGGAGGCCACATTCACTTAACAACCATGCTATTAACTTAACAACTTCACCTAAGAACTGTGGCAAGAAAATGGGACAAAACTCACTCAACAAATGTCTCGCTCAGCAATGGAAATTTTGGCTCCGTTATGGTTGTAAGTCAAGGACTACCTGAATTTGGTGAGGAGTGTAAATTTTAAACTGTTGTGGCCCGTACGCAGCCTGTGCGGCTAGTGGCTGATTTGGACAGCGAGGAGGCTGATGTGGTGCTGCGCCAACAGCCTGTGCAGCTGGCACTCGAGTCGGACAATGAGGAGGCTGGAAAAGATGTGGTGCCAGAGGCGGGGATTTAGCCAGGGCCATCAGAACCTCCAGAAGCTCCCTTAAGTGAAGAGGATGAAAAGGAGGAGCTTCTTCTCGATGCACGGGCACGCAGAGCTGCCAAAAGGCAGGAATGGCTCCTCAGGAGGAGGTCTCCTTGAGAGTAAGGCTTGGGGCTAATTGGCCACTTCCTTAGCCTATTTAAGGAGGAACGCCGACTGAAGCAATTTGCAGGGAACAACTTCGTTCACTCTCCTTTGTGCCTTGATCTTAGTTCTCTGCTAATTGCTTCTGGGTTTTCTGCCAACCATAGTAAGATTAAGATTATTTATTCTTTGGATTCTTGTAGGCTGTTAAGAAAGTTATTTATTTATTTATTGGTTCGATTTATATGCTGCCCTTTTCTGGAGATTCAGGGCCTTTGTTTGAAAAAAAAACCCCTGTTTAATTTAGTAAACTAAAGTTTGTACAGACTTTGTATGTGCTGCGTTCTTTGGGGTCCGTAGCTGGGGCAGAACATAAACAGAAAAGACAAAAGAAATGTAAACAATAGAAAATTTAAGGGGTAATAATACAGAAACAGAGCAAGAGGTGATGAACATAGAATACTGTTTCTGTGTCCAGAAACCCAAGTTAACTCCAGATTCAAACATGAATCTGCAATAAAAATAACACTGTCTAAGAAAAGGATTTGAATTTAGTGCAATCGATTTAAGCCTATTCTAATCTATGAGATACATTCTGCCACACACTGATGTATTTACTCAGCAGCACTTCAGAAGCCACATGTGGGCCTGCACAAGGGAGTAACAAATATAAAGGACACCTTAATAGTGTTATCTCAAATCTCTGGAAGTCTCTTAGATCCAAGCTACTCCATACTTGTAAAGTTATTCATAACCCAGCCAATTCTACTCTCCCCTTACCATCCTTGTATGGATGCAGGTAACCAAAAATCCGCAATCCGTAGTTTCTCCATTTTGGTGATACCGCTAGCTTCTTCAAAGTAGTCCGTGTCTAGAAGTATAAGAAAAAGGAAATGTTAGCATTACTGAATTAAGCTGGAGTAAGATAAAGGAATGGAGTAGAAAAAAAAGGAACAAAAAGGAACGGTTAGGAATTATGAAATAAGATATCAAGGCTATTCAGAGAAACAGAGCACGGGCAAGAACAAAACAACGTCAGAATAGAGCTGGAAAGGACCTTGGAGATCATCTAGTCAAACCCCCCGCCTAAGCAGGAGACCCTACACCATTTCTGACAAATGGCAGTCCAATCTTTTCTTGAAAGTCTCAAGTGATGAAGCTCCCACAACTTCCGAAGGCAATTCCACCAATTTCGTGGGGGTTAGTGGAACTTGTGAACCCAGCCATTTTGGCTTAGAAAGATCTGTGGCTCTGTGTGAATCTGGTCAGTGGTGGGTTGCTCCCGGTTCAGGCCGGTTCGGGCGAGCCGGTAGTGGTGATGATATGAAGTCAGCGAACTGGTTCTGTATGACTGTGACCTGGGCCCTCCCGCTAAACCCCGTGTTATACCTACCTTTATTTGTTGTTTTTTTAGCCCAGCTGATAGGTGCAGCAGAGTAGATTGCTGTACCTCAGTTGGCCAGAAATCTAATGCGGTTATGGGTTGTGAGGTTATGCGGAGCGGTGGTAACACCGGTTGGAACCCACCACTGAATCTGGTCATTAGTCAACAAACCATGATTTAGAAAATTCTGAATTAAATGAGCCCAGCCATTATTGGAAGGCAGAATTCTTTCTTCATTTGGTAAAAAAGGAGAATGTGGGCCTAAAGAAGTTCAAATTATTTTATTTTACACGCATTTTGAGAAGGCCCAGCTCTCTGGAGAAAGCTCTAGCGCTGGGAAAGGTAGAAGGAAAGTGGAGAAGAGGATGGCCAGCAGTAAAGTGGGTGGGATTCAGTTACAATGATGATTAGTGCATAGTTGGAAGACTTGAAAGATTAGACGCTTGTACAGAAAGTCTATCAATGTGATTGCTAGGAGTTGAAAACAACTTGATGGCACACCATCAATCAATGGGCTAAATGGATACTCACATGAGGATATAAAGGAAAGTGAAGATTTCTCCTCAATTGTTCAATAGATCCACCACACCAGTCTTCAAAAACATGAAGATTTACTTGACCTTGGAACTGCAGATATATGAAAATGCAAGAGTTTTTTTGTTATCAAAACGCCCCTATAATCTGTTACATTATTTTACAACAAAATGGCTAAAGATTACAAGATAAACGAGACGCTCAGGAAGGTTACATGGCATCCTCCATGAAAATGTAATCAACTAGGGTGATTGCAAGTTGTGATTTTCAACCTGTAGTTAGGGATCACTGGTGGTCCACGTGGGTACTGCAAATGGACCATATTCCAAGCACTGAAATGGATTTTCTTTTCTTTTTTAAAAAATGGCCAAAACCTTGTGGGATTCCCAAATCAGGATATTTCAAACAGGAACACAATAATCTTATTTAACCCAGTTTGATCTAAATTTGACCCTGCACAAACCAATTGTGTGAACTCTATGTGCTGGAGTGACTGAAGGTATCACTTTGCCAACCTCTGTTTTATGTTGCACTACTATTAATCTTCTCATCATTCCCATCACCTATCTCCTTCCACTTATGACTGTATGACTGTAACCTTATTGCTTATATCCTTATGATTTATATTGACTGTTTCCTAATATGATTTGATTGCCTATTGGTACCCTATGACTATCATTAAGTGTTGTATCTTATGATTCTTGATGAGCGTATCTTTTCTTTTATGTACACTGAGAGCATATGCACCAAGACAAATTCCTTGTGTGTCCAATCTCACTTGGCCAATAAAAAAATCTATTCTATTCTATTCTATTCTATTCTATTCTATTCTATTCTATTCTATTCTATTCTATTCTATTCTATTCTA
>WNWU01015572.1:4478-38836 GCA_012654045.1 Ptyas mucosa | reverse complement strand
AAAGAAAGAAAGAAAGAAAGAAAGAAAGAAAGAAAGAAAGAAAGAAAGAAAGAAAGAAAGAAAGAAAGAAAGAAGGAAAGAAAGATGGGAGAAAGGAACAAAACTACAACAGGGAAAATTATATCTGTAAGGGATTCTCCTATATGTATATATGAACATTTTAATATTGGTTTCAATGAAGGATGTTCTATTTCCTTGTAACCATCCATATATAATCTATGTCTATAAGCAGCAAGTAACTTCAACTCTTCAGTCCATTCAGTGATATCATCCTACTGTTGAAAGATTTAATAAGAAAGGCCATGGGAAATTCATTTTTGTTGCCCAGCCATCAGTTTTGTATAATGAGAGGTCATTCAAAAGAATAAAGTCCAAATATAATATGGTTTTCTCAAAGAAAAAAAAATATATGTAATTACTTTTTCCTAGAATATAATAATTTTAGGGCATTGAAAGTACAGGCAGTATTCGAATTACGACCACAATTGAGCCCAAAATTTCTGCTGCTGAGTAAGACTAAGTAAGTAAGTAAGTAAGTAAGACTGAGTAAGATTAAGTGAGTTTTGCCCCATTTTATGACCTTTTTTTGCCACAGTTCTTAAGTGAATCACTGTAGTTGATAAGTTAGTAACCCGGCTGTTAAGTGAATCTGGCTTCCCCATTGACTTTGCTTGTGAGAAGATCACAAAAGTTGATAATATGTCCCTAGGACACTGCAATGGTCATAAATATGAACCAGTTGCCAAACATCTGAATTTTGATCACATGATCATAGGGAGGTTGCAAAGATCGTAACTTACTGTAGTATTAGAATAGAATAGAATTCTTTATTGGCCAAATGTGATTGGACACACAAGTCTTGGATTGGACACACAAGTCTTGGTGCATATGCTCTCAGTGTACATAAAAGAAAAGATACGTTCATCAAGAATCATAAGATACAATACTTAATGATAGTCATAGGGTACAAATAAGCAATCAGGAAACAATATCAATACAAATTGTAGGGATACAAGCAACAAAGATACAGTCATACAGTCATAAGTGGAAGGAGATGGGTGGTGGGAACAATGAGAAGATTAATAGTAGTGCAGACTTAATAAATAGTTTGACAGTGTTGAGGGACTTATTTGTTTAGCATATTAATACAAATAATAGTTGGTTAAATAAGCTGTAATCTGAGAACTACTAAAATTTTTGACACTGATATTAAGACAATTTCCTACTGCTGAAAAAAAACGGGGATCTCCAATATCTTGTCCTATTCCATCTTTAAAACTCGCACAATTTAAGATCCAAGGGATTTATCAATAGTGAGTTTGCTGCCTCCCCAGTCCCTGTTGGACTACAATTACTATCAGTCCTTGTCTATACTAGCTGGAGTTGATGAGAAGCGAAGCCTTAAACAATGCTAAGCTTGGAAGCCTGCAATTAACCAGGTCACAGGGAGCAATCCAATTTCCATCACAGTGCTCTTGATGGGGAGACTTCGATACTTGCTGTCAGCAGCCATGAAAACACGGATGTGTTTGTTGCACGTTGCAGCCGAAGCCGCCTACACACCATCCTGCATCGACACCGTTTCTTAAATAAATCCACCACTGGTGGTTCTTTTCCTTCCCTTTGTAATTGCTCTAGTAGAGTTCTCTGAATCTCTGTGGTTACAGATAGAGGAAGCAGTCTCCGCAACTGTCTGGGTTGGTCCTCCATGCTCTTTCCCCTTGCTTCCACCCCCTCCCCCCCATGCCCCCTCCCCCATGCCCTTGCATGATAAAAGCAGCCAGTCTTTCTCTCCTTATGTGTTTGGCATTGAAAGGAATGACAGGGTCATGAACTTGAGCTCCATACAGCTGCAGTCCTGCTGTATCAATAGAAACTCTCTTCTATATATAGAGGCTGATTGTTAGCATTCCCAACATGCATGGATCTTCCTGCACCCCTTGGCTTTCAGCTTCTTAAAAAACTCTGACCAAGGGTGGGGGGGGGGTCCAAAAAGTGACTCATATATATATTTTTTTCCAATGGGTCAAGTGTCATCCAATCCGTTCTTAAAAAGCAATCAGCCCCTATAGGATGGAGAGTTGCATTCGGTTTTCAGTTAAACAAACTTTGTTGAAAATCGCTAGCTGGTTAGGCAGCTCACCAAGCGCCAAGACGCCTTTTGCTATTGGTTCCACATGTCATTTGCATGACAGCAAATCCTGCTCCTTGTGGGGGGGGGAAGTAATCAGGAAGGGCCACATGTTTCCTGTCACCTGTTCTCCATATGCACGTTTTATTTTAAGAGTGGTGTAAACTTATATCACATCAAGGAAATGTATTGTTTTTGCATTCTCCTCTTTGCTAAGCAGTGGGAAATTCAAGGAGGAGAGAGGACTGGGGATGCAGTCTGCTTCTGAAATATTTGATTTAGCTATAAATATGCAAGTCGAGACAAGCAACCATAACTAATCGAAGCCCTGTTTCTCAGCTTTTACATCTCACTGTTTTGTAGACGGGGGAAAAAATAATAATCACATATACCCTGTTTCCCCGAAAATAAGACCAAACTGGAAAGTAAGCCCTAGCGTGAGTTTTCAGGATGCTCATAATATACCCATAAGCCCTACCCAAAAAATAAGCCCCACTTAAGATCGTCAGCAGACGGAAGCGTTTAGTACTGTATCTCCCCCAAAATAAGACCTAACCGAAAAATAAGCCATAATGCATCTTTTGGAGCAAAAATTAATATAAGACTTGGTCTTATTTTGGGGAAAACATGGTAGGATTGGGAAGGACAACCTGCTTCATTGCCCTGACTTTTTTGGGAGAAAAATCAAATAAGACCATCTTAATACTCAAGAAATCATAAAATAATTCAATGCATTTTTGTGATTTTTTGTGTTTTCTGAGTCTCGGGGAAAGGCACCTGTAATTGAAAGGAGGGAGGGGTCAAGAAAACAAAGTACCTCTGTGTGAAATTTTGACCAGATTGGATTTAATGCTTATAGTTCGACTGAATCTGAATGATGTGGCAAAACAGCAGCTCCTGGACTTGCTCAACAATGTTACCACGGTCCTCGTTTTCATCACAGTCATTATCAACATCTTCATTACAGCGTTTGGGGTCCAGAAGTCAGGGCTGTATCCAAACTCTTATGGACGAAGGTTCTACTGACCCTTGAAAGGGTAAGAAGGGGATGGAATTCCTATCTAGCTCTTCGTTTGACTAGGTTGACATTTCTTGGTGGACCCATTTTTCTTCCCACTCTTCCAGTTTCCCAACCTAACCAGCTGTCTGGTTAGTTACTTGAGGAAAAGTAACTTGGTAAAGTGTTATCAATTGGGAGAATGGACAGAGAAATGTTAAGATGGATAAAAAAGTAGAAGGTAGTGTGTAGTGTGTAGTGTTCTGAGGGGAACAGTTTAATGTGTAGTGTTCTGAGGGGAAAGTGTGTGGTGTTCTGAGGGAAAGTGTGTAGTGTTCTGAGGGGAAAGTGTGTGGTGTTCTGAGGGGAAATTGTGTAGTGTTCTGAGAGGAAAGTGTGGAGCGTTCTGAGGAGAAAGTCTGGAGCGTTCTGAGGGGAAAGTGTGTAGTCTTCTGAAGGGAAAGGATGTCAAAAGAAGCAAAAAGGGCTTTGTATTTGAGATCAGGGGGTTACATAAAAGCAGTGTGTATGCTACAAGAACTCAAGAATAAATGAGGACTGAATGAATCGAGGCTGAATATAAAAGCAAGTGACCATCCCAAAGAAGCACATTAAGATAGTTTGGTCATGTGGAGAGAATGAATATGAACTGAGTTGGAAAAGAAATGCTTGAAAGAAGAGTGAATGACTTGAGAGAAAGAAGATGATTGGGAAACTTGTGGTTGGAGGGAGCTAATGACACCCACAAAAGAGAGAAGTTAAGAGTTGAAACAACAAAAAAGACGTATGAATCAGAATATGGATGTCATTGAACCAAAGACATTTTATAAAGATAGAGAGAACAATGTCGGTGTAAAATAGATTTAGCCATGTTTCCTTTTCTTTTTTCTTACCTCATGTCTAATATACTTTGTGCGGTATTTCTAATTCTTTGCTCTGCTTTGCATGATTTTAGTTGATTGATCACGCGCTGGCAAGTCAGTCTCAAGTCTTAGGAACCATGTAGATTAAGGGTGTCAAACTAGCCGTATTATGTTGCCATCATGTGACGTATTGCAATGTTTTTTTCCCTTTGTGGAGCTGGGATGGGCGTAGCCTACGTGTGACGCATCCGCCAGTTTGACACCCCTGATGTAGATCAAGGGTGAGTTACTATGGCAACTTTACAACCTGTAGACTTCAACTCCCAAAAATCCCATGGCTCAGGAATTCTGGGAGTTGAAGTCCACAAATCATCAAGTTACTGTTGGTTGCCCATCCCTGAAGTAGAGAGATTTTCTCCAGGAGAATCTTGGATAAACTTGCCAATTCTAAAATAGAATATCATGATGTGTGCATGTGTATTAATTGTTTCATTTAGTACTGAAAAAAAAATGCAGTGCAAACACTTCTTTTTAAATTAATGTTATACAAATAGCTCTGGGAGCCATTTTGGGCAAAGAGGTGGAGAAACATATTTTATAACTTTAAAAAAAAAATTCATGAGTTTATTCAATTTACCCCCTTTACATCCATCAGCAGTGTTGGGATGGGTAGCGTGCATAACAATCCTTAACCTTTCTTTTGATTTTCCTCGCAGGTTGGTGAACACGGCAGTTGACTGAGAGATCTTTCTGCAGACTGAAGGGCATCCTTTGATTTTGTTCCATTTATAAGCTCCCTTTTTTCTCTCAACCTTTTTCTAATCTATCATTCTATAACCAGCTCTACACATCATTCTGGAAAAAGATTGCATACAACTAAAGCAGTGGTGAAATCCAAATTTGTTTAGTACCGGTTCTGTGGCTTGGTGGGCGTGGCAGGGGAAGGATACTGCAAAATCTCCATTCCCACCCACTCCAGGGGAAGGAGACTACAAAATCCCCATTCCCTCCCCACTCCTGAGGCCAGCCAGAGGTGGTATTCGCCAATTTTCCGAACTACTCAAAATTTTCGCTACCGGTTCTCCGAACTACTCAAAATTTCCCCTACCGGTTCACCAGAACCTGTCAGAACCTGCTGAATAGCACCCCTGAACTAAAGCAACCTGATGAGAAAAGGCACAATCCTAAACATAAACAGTCCAAATCCCCACTATCTATATAGATATGGGAAACCTATTGCCATGTACAGTTGTTGGAATCCAATCTCAGCCAACATGGCCAATAGTTTGAGATGATAGGAGTTATACGGTAGCTGGAGGACAGTAAGTTCCCCATTGCTGAATTATTGCACATTCCGGGACACATTTAAACAGAATAAGAGAGTTGGAAGGGACCTTGGAGGTCTTCTAGCCCAACCCCCTGCTTAGGCAGGAAACCCTACACCACTTCAGACAAATGGATATCCAACATCTTCTTAAAAACCTCCAGTGTTGGAGCATTCACAACTTCTGGAGGCAAGTTGTTCCACCGATTAATTGTTCTGTCAGGAAATTTCTCCATCCTTGTTATTATACCAGTTTTTCCAAGCGCAAAGATACAGCAGTTCCAGGATCACAGATTTTAGGGACATTTTCAGCAACTACTATGAATATTTTAGGATGTCGTGCAATTAGTTTTCGTTTCAGGAAAATTTATTGTATCAATCAGAACACTGGGAAATGAGACATTATTCTAGAGCAGGGGTGGGTGATTATGGCAACTTTACACTCAGTGGACTTCAACTCTTAGATTTTTCTGAGCCAGCCATGCTGTCTCTGGAATTCTGGGAATTGAAGTCCACAGGTTGCTATAGCTACCCACCCTTGTTTTAGAGTCATTGTTCTGACCTAGGCTTCCCAAGACCATGAAGCAGACTCCTTGTCCTGACAAAAAACCCTTTTTATTAAGTTACTGTGAATTCTTCTCATTCACATCCAGCAAAGCCTTTCAAGGGGGAATTTACAGTCACAGACCTTATCTGGCTTGGAGAGCTGCCAGGCCGATATCTTCAAAACTTGACAAGGAGTCTCTGGGAGTCACAAACCAATTAAGTGAACTAATTGTCTCCTGCAAACTCCCCTCCCCTTTCGTTCCTCTTTATTCCCTATGGGAGGGGCCATTCATCGTCCACCTGTGGCCTTACTCCCAAGTCGACCCTTGTCCTTTAGCTATTCCCATCATCGGGCAACTCTGCACATGCGCATACTGGCTGAAGAAGTTGTAAAAAAAATGCTTTTAAAAGCTTCTGACGATCCCAGCTGACTTGCCTGATCAGCAGAGGCTTTTTTTTTCTTTTAATAACATTTTTTCTATAACCTCTTCAGCCAAAGAGGTTGTAGAAAAAATGCTTTTAAAAGCCTCTGATGATCCCAGCTGAGCCGCGCAATCATCAGAGGCTTTTTTTTACTTTTCGGCCAAAGAGGTTGTAGAAAAAATACTGTTAAAATTTTTTTAAAAAAGCCTCTGATGATTGCGCGGCTCAGCTGGGCAATGGGGGGGGGGCAGGGATTTTTGCTACCGGTTCTCTGAACCACCCACCTCCATCGCTACCGGATCAGGTGATCCGGTCGGAACCGGGAGCATTTCACACCTGGTATAAAACAGTCAGGGATGGGTTCTATGTACCTTTACTACCGGTTTGCAGCGGGAGCGCGCGCACTTCTGCGCATGCACAGATCATCCATGATGACGTCGTGGCAGGTGGGTGAAACCTCCCACCAGTTTACTACCGGTTCTATAGAACCGGACAGAACCGGGGGCAACCCACCACTGAAAATAGTGTTTCTCAACCTTAGCTGCTTTAACATGTGTGGACTTCCCAGAATTCCCCAGCCAGGATGGGGAAAATTAATTTGATCTGGAAGTGAAGGCAGGGTTTATATTTCCTACTTCTTTCAGAGGGTATCCCTATACTGAGGCTATTGGATATTCCTGAACCGTGGTGGAAGGCCATGTGTATGAGGTCATTTTTCAGGAGGCAACTGGACTTGTTTTTTTTTCTTTGAAGACACTTCTCTTCTCATCCAAGAAGCTTCTTCAGCTCTGATAGGACAGTGAGGAATGGAGGGATTTATATTCCTTGCAGACAGCTGGTCATTTGCATCCTTTTAGAGGGTCTTTGAAGCACTTGGAGGTTTATCTTTGTCCTCAGGGTCACCTGAGTTCCTGTAGTCTGCAATTTTTTCCCCTCTGGAAATCCATTCCTACTCCCACACCCTCTAAAAGGATGCAAATGACCTGCATATAAATCCTTCCATTCAGTGGTGGGATCCTGCCAGTTTTAACAAAACTAACCTTCCATATTACTTTTGGGGAATAACACAGCTAAGGCACAGCAATCCGCTCTGCTGCACGAATCAGCTGAGAGGATAAAGGTAAGTAAAGTGCAGGGGCTGATTGTCAGAGCAAACCGGTTCGCTCTCAGCTGATCG
Organism: Ptyas mucosa; assembly: GCA_012654045.1. Classification (NCBI taxonomy): domain Eukaryota; kingdom Metazoa; phylum Chordata; class Lepidosauria; order Squamata; family Colubridae; genus Ptyas; species Ptyas mucosa. The sequence continues at coordinate 31,375 of WNWU01015572.1, read as the reverse complement.
TTGGAGCTACTGATTCGCCCGAACCGGCTGAATCCCACTCCTGCTTCCATTCCCCACTATCCTATCAGAGCTGAAGAAACTTCTTGGATGAGAAGAGAAACGTCTTCAAAGAAAAAACAAGAAAGTCCAGTTGCCTCCCGAAAAAAGCACCTTTGGGACAACCATGACCTGGATGACTGAGAATCTTTACAGATGATGAGGTCAAAAGGTATTATTCTAATCTCACAGCAGTTTAGTTGTTTGAAAGTAAGAGGTTTCTTCTCACCAGAGAAGTTTGATTTAGTCCCGTCTTAGTGAAACTTGAGTTATCGGCAAGAGACAGCCTTTAATATGATATGCACGTTACGTTTTGTGTTAGAAATGTTTCTGAGAAGGATTGTGCTGTAAATAACTCCCTCTAGTGCTGCTTATTGGATTCAAGAAAGAGCAGGCAAATTGATATTTATATTTCCAGTTCTTTGTCTTCCTTATAGTGTGCTTTTATATCCAATAGCTCACATTGTATTCTATTTTCTACTTTATTTGATCATCATGCAACCAGATTGCTTCTTGATTAACGCAAGAAAGTGAGAGAGTGAAAGTGTACAATGTTCTGAATAAAATATTGGCTGAACTGACTCGCTTAAGAAATTTTGCATATGTTTCCAAGGAAATATTTATTGAAGTTATACTTCCTCACATATTACTAGAGGATTTTGTATGATCTATTTTTTATGAACATGATATTCTCATATATCAGGAACAAAATTACTAGAATTCCCAGGTACTGAATTTATTCCCCTCTGTTTTGTCTGTAAGTATTCTCTAATATTTATGTAATTTCTTACCTGTTCTTTAAATGTTGTAGGACAAATGCAAAAATCATTACATGATAAATTCATTCCATGATACTATTGCCCTTTTTAAGGGTTGAGTCACTTATATGTACTTGGGCAGCTATATAAATTTGTTTAATAGTTAGCCTAGTAAAGCAATAAATTTAAAAGATTTAAAAAGGTAATGTATAGCTTCTGTATATTCAATACTGTATTCCTTGTTATTCACTGTGTTTGTGAGTTGATATCTTGAACAATAAAAGTTAATTATCTGGTTAGCTGGAACCTATTTTATCCCAAGAGAATGCATATATATATATGTCGGCTGGCGACCCCCAGGGGGACAGCCTTCTCTGTGGCAGCACCTGCCCTCTGGAACGATCAACCCCCAGAGATACAAGTGATCCCAGACCTCTGGACTTTTCGTCGGGCCCTTAAAACTTATTTTTTTCAGCTAGCTGGGCTGGCCTGACTCCATCTCGGTTTTAAAGTTTGAATTTGATTTTAATTGAAATGTTCTTAAATTATGGGCCAAACTTTATTTAACTATTTTTAAAATTATTTTAACTTTTGTGCACCATGTTTTTATTTGGCTGTTCACCACCCTGAGTCCGGTTGGAGAAGGGCGGTATAAAAATCTAAATAAATAAAATAAATAAATTATATATATATATATATATATATATATATATATATATATATATATATACCCTTGAATCAATTTCATAATCAAAAACAGGGGAAAAACCGTGGATATCGAAATATAAAAGATATGTCTTCCCTTTTAATCTGATATTAAATAACTATATAAGTGAGAAATGGATCCATAAGAGCTCGTGCAATAAATAGTTTGTCAGCCTCTAAGGAGCCATAACTATATTTATTGTTGATGTTGCTAATTTTGTTTTAGTACCTTTCAGACTCAATCTTAACACATTTTCAAGCAATTGTGAAGAATTGGAACATGTGCTGAAATAGAAGACAGAAAGCAAAGAAGCTCCTAATTTTAAAGGTTCTGCTCCAAGATCAGGTTTTCGCACTGCTCAATATATAAAGTACATCTATAAATGCCAGATCTCTATGAGACAATATTGTATCTAGTCATGTCCTGGCACTACAACTTGGCAGTTCTCCCTGGGATCTCACTGAGCAACAAGAGGGGTTTAGCTGGAGTAGTTCTATTGGAAATTTGCTCCTCTTGGGTTTAGGTTCCACAGCAATTACAATGCCTAGGGAGGATAACTCTAAAACCATTTGTGAGTCCATGCAAGTGTTCAATAGCACCGCTTGAATAAGAGCCGTGGTTAGAATGCAGTATTGCAGGTTAACTCTGAATTCCACTGCCAGAAGTTCGATCCTCACCAGCTCAAGATTGATTCACTCTTCCATCCTTCTGAGGTCGGTAAAATGAGGAGGCAGATTGTTGGGGGCAATATGCTGACTCTGTAAACTGCTTAGAGAGGGCTGTAAAGCACTATGAAGCGGTATATAAGTGCTATAGATATTGAATAACCAGAGAGAGAAGATTAAACCCTGCAGTAGCCAATTTTGGAGCCACCAAAGGACCTTCTGTGTTCTCCTAACTTCTAACTGGGACTAGTCACTCAGAAGCCGAACAACTGCAAAAAACGGTCTCCACCAGGAAAGTTTACAGGAAATCCAAGAGGATATTAAGATCAATGATACTGAACATAATCACAAGGATGGTAGGATTGGCAGTTCAAATCTCACCAGGCTCAAGGTTGACTCAGCCTTCCATCCTTCCAAAGTGGGGAAAATGACCCAGATTGTTGGGGGCAATAGGCTGACTCTGTAAATCACTTTACAGAGTGCTATAAAGCACTGTAAAGCGGTATATAAGTCTAAGTGCTATTGCTATTAGGAAGACATATGCCCCACCCTCCAGATTCCAACAATTATCCACAGAATGACCAGTGTTGTTTCTGCCTCAGGTCCAAGCCCGAATCCTAACAAAAGGGACGAGTCAAACACATTTCAGATCTCTAAGCATTAGCATTAATTTATCACCAGAAATTTTCCAAAGGCAATGATTGGGAATGAGGTGTTAGTGATTAGCTATATTTTTCACGTTAATTTATAACTGATTTAATCACAGTTGATTAACCAAATTAATTGACTGACTACAGATACATTAAGCCAAAATGAAACAACCCCTTATGATTTAGGGCAGTGTATAAAGCTAGTAAGTGCCTTTAATGTGAAACTAATTCATTCTTAATGGCCTAAATTCACATAAATTTATTTGCTTCATTTACCCTGGGATTTACCTATAATTATAGAGATTGGACTGTTCATAGTTGGTTAAAGAAAATGATTGTGTCTTCATTGTAACTTTATCATTCATGGCTCTTCGGTCACAATTTGGTTAAACATGTCATCCAAACCTAGAGGATCCACCTAAGTTTTTAGCTGATTCTGAAGTCAATTTAAACAGTTTCAAATTTCATGCTGAGCAACCATGATTTAGTGTCATATTTATTTTGATTAAGATTTATTTTAACCTGATTCATGCAAGAAACAGGTTAAATCAGATGTCGCCCACCTGGTGTCCTCCAGAAATGTTAGGACTAGAACTCCCAAAATTTCAAACAGTATAGTTCAGGAAGGAAGGGTGCAATTCTACCCACTGGGATCTGAAAGCAAACTAACCAGATCAGATCAAAAAGACTACCAAATTTCATAAACCAGCAGATTCATTTAAAACCATACTCATTTGCATGGATCAGAGCCAATGATTGCTCATAAAAGATTCCAAATTTCCAATTTTTGCAAATTTCCCAGAGATTTTGCTTGATCGATCCTTTAATGAAAATCTCCGGTTGAGACTGGCACACAAGTTAACTTATAAGGGGAGAAATTATTTGGTTCTTTGTATCCTCTGAGCTTATTTCTCATTATCAGGGCATGGAAGTGCATTGGTTGGTTGGTTGTACTGTAGTTTGACCTACCAGCATCTTTCGTGATGGTTTCTTGATTAGGATATAATTTCTTCTCTGATAGTTGATCTGGTGCTGTTTTTTGTTTATCAAGTGTTGGTGTTGGCTGACCTTCCTCAGTTCTATCCTCAAGCATGCCATGCCTGCTCTTCCACTAATGGAGCACACTGTTCTAGCCACTCCTTGTCCATGCAGTTCCTTCTTTCCCAAATTCCAGCCCATCTCAGTGGTGGCGCAGTGGTTAGAATGCAGTACAGCAGGTTAACTGACTGCTCACTCCAGGAGTTCGATCCTGACTGGCTCAAGGTTGACTCAAGCCTTCCATTCTCCCGAGGTCAGTAAAAATGAGGACCCAGATTGTTGGGGCAATAGGCTGCCTCTGTAAATTGCTTAGAGAGGGCTGTCAAGCACTGTGAAGCAGTATACAAGTCTAAGTGCTATTGTTATTGCTATTTGAGGATCCCTGACAGCAACCTTCCCATTGCCTCCTTCTCCTTCCCTTTCTGTTCACCTCAGACACCTGGGCATCCGCTCTCCATTTCTCTGTAGCCCAATGAAGCATCTGCTGAAAATGCTTATGGCTATCTCTAACAATAGAACAGTAACCACAGTCTATTTGACTGATTTTTTTTTAAAAAGCCGACATATGCTGAATTAAACAAGCCACTTTTTTAAGAATCTGAAGACCTTCCCTTGCATTAGAGCCTATAGGCAGGATGTATGTACATATCATGCTAAGCTATGCTTTAACCGTGACGTGTTTGACCAATTTCTAGCTTGTCTTGCTTCCTTTTGCACTTATTGCACTTAAATGGCTGTTTAATTTAGTGTCCCAAAACAAACCAGGAAAATGCCAGGAGACCATAGGCAATGTATGTCTCCTTGTTGGGATATCACATTTGCAACACTTACTTAAGCCACTATTCATGCACCAGGCTAAGCTAAACAAACAAGCTCATTATTGCTTAGTTCAATGTGGGAGCCTTTTGTGAAAATACATTTATATGCTAAGTTATTTACTACAGCCCTGCAGGGAATTTAAAGAGGGAGCCACATGCCTGCAGAAATGCTCCAAGTAGCATCATCAGATACATTTAAAGGAAAACAACCTCTCGAAATCTACGATTTCATTGGCTTTCTGTATTTATTCTGCTGCTTCAGCTGGCTCCTTTATCAAGGGCTCTTGACATTATAAACTGCTCCCCACGGCTTGTTTCTATTTAACTTCCCACAGTGTCCCTGGTGTAGGGTTGCACTGGGTATTGTAAAAAATTAAAACTGGAAAGTTGAATCCTGCTGCTTGAAAGGAGTCGTCTCTGGACAGTCCTTCATGGTATTTCCATTTCTCAAGAAAGACAGTAGTTGGATGGTTAGACACCATTTTCTAAATGAGCGAAGCAGCTTTCAAGTCAGGAAAAATCAAGAAAGGGTACCACAATTAGATGGTGCACGAAACATTTCTTGAGCAGTGTTTTGTGATGCCGATATGGCTGATAAGCCAGATTTTATAACTTTGCTGTGTGATTTCTGAATCTAGAATATTGTCAGTTAATAACACACTATTAAACAAACCATAGCATAGCCCAGTGATGGCTAACCTTTTTGCCATCGCGTGCCAAAAGTGGGGGGAGTGAGATGGGGTCACACCCACGCGTGCCCACATCCATAATTCTATGTGCCCTGCCCCCCCGTGCTCTCCCCGCTTTTGGCACGTGATGGCACGGTGGGCACGGTAGGGCTGTTTTTTTGCTCTCCCCAGGCGCCAGAGCCTTTCTAGGAGCCTGGGGAGAGCAAAAACAGCCTTCTCTCCCCCCCCCCAGAGGCCCAGAACAGTGTGTTTCCTGACTTCTGGTGGGCCCAGAAGGCCCGAAAATCAGCTGGCTGGCGCACGCATGCGTGTCGGAGCTGAGCTCATGTGCCCACCGATATGGCTCCGCGTGCCACCTGTGGCACCCGTGCCATAGGTTCGCCATCACGGGCATAGCCTATTGTGTGAACATAGTCACAACATACAGAAGTCACCGTTCAAATTATTCCTGCCACCAGCCGAGAAGATTCAATATCTGGAAGTAGCACTCGATAACAACAGGAGTTGGTTTACGAGTTGTCCATCCCTTCTCTAAAATGGAGATATAGCACCTGGAGTTGAACCCAGAACAATGTTTCTTGACATTGTCAAGTGCAGAAAAGTGCAATTTTCTACACTTGACAATGTTGTTGCAGGACTTAGACCTGGGGTATTGTTTTACATTCCACAATTACTTGTTTTATGTTTATTTAATAAAGTATCTATTAAAGTATAACTTTGTTATATGTGTTATCATTGAAAAATGAACAAGGCAAGTTGTTTCAGGAGGACAAACTAAGGACAATCAAACACAACCATACATTTTTCATTGAGAAATCTGTATTTATAAACCGAATAGAATTTTTTGTTTCAAAAGGACAAACTAAACCAACCACAGACGATATAAAATTTTCATGGATTAACCTGTATTTATAAACTAATCAGGATTCATTCTTTCTTGAAAGAAAAAGGTCACATTTAAGGCACACATTTCAGAGATGCAGAATTTAAAAAACCCAAACCACACCTTGGATATTCATGAAAAAGGAGAAGGTAGGCTTGAAAAAGAAATCACAGCAGAACAATAAGTCTATTCAGAAATAGATTAACAGAATCACATTCTTGTCTCTCTCTACTGATGTGATAGCAAAATTCAATCTTCATTCCTTCCTCTACTGTGCTGTTAGGGATTATCACAAAGGACGTCTAAGAGAGCTGGTGAGCAGCAGACAGAGGAAGGCAGAATTGGAGAAATCTTTGTTGATTTATTGTTAAACAATTTTTTTTTTAAAAGTCCAAGTTGAATTATGGGTCAGACTTGGTGGACATCCTTGAGCAAGGGTGTCAAACATGCGGTCACACACTGGCCACGCCTACCCCCGTTTAGCAAAGGGGGAAAAGTCGCAATATGTCAAGCAACGACAACGTGATCCTGCGAGTTTGACACCCCTGTCCTTGAATTTGTTAGTTTTTTACATAGTTATTTTGCTATACATATTGCCATACACGAAGTCTCTCTTTTCTGGGAGAAAAACCTCAATGGCTTAATTCTTGTATCTATCCAAGCAACAAGAGGAAGTGTTAACTTTATGCCTTTACCATCTTTCCTTCGCACACCTATTTTTACCCAGCAATGATGCTCAGGCTTGAAATAGTGATGTGATTATTGCATTTATTTATCAATCATTTCTATCCCACCACAATCAAATTATTCACAGCAACTTCATTATTCAATCCAGACTCTATCTTGGTGTGTTTAAAAATCTAATTCCTATATGCTGCTGTTGTGATACAGTACTTGCAACTCGCCTTAATGCCCAGAAGAATTAAATATCCTAATTGTGGTCCTTCCTAAGAGGTACTCATGAAGTTCTAAAAACCAAGGGACATAACTGACAAACTTTCTGAGAGTCAATGCTTTTTTTCGTTCCTCTGCACAATACTTCTTTGAGTCAATTAGGAAAGAATGCTACATAATTCATACGTTATCAAAAATGTCTTGTTCTTTATAAATCACTATCAAGACTCCTTGATAAAAGCTAAAAGCAAAAACGAAGTTGTGTTATATCTCTTGGAAGTGTGAAGCTTATTTCCTTGTGGCAAAAGTTAAAACTTTCTTCGATTTCCCTAATTAGGACATAAATCTTTTCCAGAGTACGGTACAGCTAAACAATAATCGTACATCTTTTCCTGCTTCGTACAGCCAGGATACAGATTCCCAAATAACTCTTTCCTTGTACTTCTGGGGTATTTCCTGAGAACAGGCACTTTTGCACTCCATGGAGACAGATAATCAGGTTTGATTTAAGCAGAACGCTTGCTAGTCCCAGAACAGCAGCTGGGACTATAGCTCCCAGGTGTAGCCAATCTGTATGACTGTCTTTTAGTTGGGATGGTTGTCTTCTCAATTATCAATTCCAGTGATTGAAAAAGTTAGGCTCTTGCATCAAAACAGAGATTTAAAAAAAACAACAACTGAAGTTTAATAATTGCTAGGAGGCCCTTGTTGACTGCGTCTAGCTGGAGCTTGCAGGAGCAAATGACCAGATGATCGAAAGCACATAGTATGACATTTAAAAGGGCAAGTCTTCAACTGCCCTGCGGCACGGCCATTTTGACATTATTTGCTTCCCTTCAGACCAAGGGTCTCCAACCTTGGCAACTTTAAGACTTGTGGACTTCAACTCCCAGAGCTCCTCAGCCAGCAAAGCTCTGGGAGTTGAAGTCCACAAGTCTTAAAGTTGCCAAGGTTGAGACCCCTGCTCCAGAAAATCTGGAGTACTTGGATGAATTACCACCAGGAAATTTAATTTAATTTAATTTAATTAATTCAATTTGTATGCCGCCCCTCTCCGACGACTCAGGGCGGCTCAAATTTAATTTAATTAATTCAATTTATATGAATTAATATCAGGGCCCTGGGCTAGGAAATTGGGGGGGGGGGAAAAGCACCCCGGAAGAGAGCAAGGGAAAATCATTTTAATTTCTTTGCCCATACGTTCCTAGATGGACTTGTCCCTGAAGTCACCAGAAGCTAAACTGGATTCAATCATTTCATATTTTATAACCAGCTGTTCATCTGGTTATAATTCTGGAGGGGAATTTTTTTTTTTCCAGGATGACATCCCTTAATCATGAGACAGCATATCTGTTTGTATATGAACAAACTATCCGGTGATATTGTTTCTTCAAGGTAGCAATTTCCTTTCCTCCTTTCCGAAACAAACTGATAGTGAAGACAAAACCCCCAACTTTATGCCCAAATTGGAAAAAAAACAACCCAGCACACGGTAACAACAAAACCGACATGAACAAGTTAATAAGAATCACTGGGATAACGAAATTGCGAACATTAATATTTTGCAATGAAGACAACCTGAGAATCCCTCCCTAGTACGGCCACATGAAAGGGACTCGGCAGAAGCCGGAACAAAATCCTCCATAAGAACTCGTCAAGGGGAAGGAGAGGTGGGATTTCTCCCGGAGAAATAATACCAGCAGATTCATTTTCTCCTTTAATTCCCTAGTTTTTGAAGCAAGGGCTCTTACCGCAGGCTAGCAGGGAGCAGCAGATAGCTGTCTTCTTAGACTAAGACAGAGGACATGAGGTTTGCAAAGACTTAGCCACTGAGTTGGAAAGAATCAAAATCTACAATTTCCTGATGATTGATGGAATTGACTATGTGGGCTGACTTTAGCTTGAAGACTGTTAAGAGCTCGGTTTCTTAAAAAGGCAGGGGGGGGGGTTGGCTTTAGGCTCACATCAATGTTTCTCAACCGTGGCAATCTGAAGATGTGCGGACTTCAACTCCCGGAATTCCCCAGCCAGCATTGCTGGCTGGGGAATTCTGGGAGTTGAAGTCCGCACATCTTCAAGCTGCCAAGGTTGAGAAACAGTGACATAGTTTCTATTCACATTCACACTTGCAGTAAAACAGGATAGACGCCATTTCCTTAGTAAAAGGCTCTGTTGAATCAGACTGCTTGTCTCGGTTACTGTGATCATTGCTGTAAAGTTAAGGCGGCCATTTGTGGGACTCTATAAAATTAATTGTCATTGTTTGATTTATGTATGTGCATTTACACATTTATATACATATGCACACCAGCGGTGGGTTTCAATTTTTTTTACTACTGGTTCGGTGGGTGAAGCTTGGTGGGCGTGGCGTGGCGTGGCTTGGTGGGCGTGGCAGTGGAAGGATACTGTAAAACCTCAATTCCCTCCCCAATCCAGGGGAAGGTTACTGCAAAATCCCCATTTCCTCCCGATCAGCTGGGACTTGGGAGGCAGAGAATAGATGGGGGCAGGGCCAGTCAGAAATGGTATTTACCGGTTCTCCAAACTACTCAAAATTTCTGCTACCGGTTCTCCAGAACTAGTCAGAACCTGTTGAAACCCGCCTCTGATGCACACGCATGCATATCAGTGGTGGGTAACCCCCTGTTCGGACTGGTTCGCAAGAACCGGTAGTAAAACCAGCGGGAGGCCCCGCCCACCATCCCGGATGTCGTCATCGGTGATCTGCGCATGCGCAGAAGCTTCCCGTTGCGAACCGGTAGTAAAAGTAAGTAGAACCACCCCTAATGCATATACTCCTCAGTTAGGACGTTGTGCTCTTAATCTAAGGCAGTGTTTCTCACGCTTGAAAACTTTAAGAAGTGTGGACTTCAACTCCCAATATTCCCTATCCTTTATGCTGATTGGTGAATTCTGGGAGTTGAAGTCCACACCTCTTAAAGTCGCTAAGAAAAAAAAACCACTGATCTAAGGTGATCATAAACTTTCCAAATAGGGACTCCACATTTGGCCTCATAAAATTTGCCATCAAGAAATTGACTGATTGGCTTCCTTTTCTTACATGGATGCAAACCACTTTTCTATTTGAAAACTCAATCCCAAAGTATAACTTATTAAATAATTTTACAAACAATAATATCTTGCCCTTCAAAAAAAATTTCTCTTAGAATGCTTTATAACACATTAAAATAAAAAAAACTGAAACCAACTAAAAATAGTAAGAATGCACAATAAATTAAAAAAAAAGTATATTAAAGCCGCTGAAGTCTGTGAATCTTGCTTCTTAGTACCGATGTCTGGGACTGACGTGTCAGTCAATCTCCCAAGTATTAACAGAGGGAATTCAAGGAAGAGCAGGCAGTTTCATAGTCATATTCCTATCTGCAATATCACTCCTATGATTATCATGATTAACCCATGTGTCTGGCAAAAATAATTTCAGATCCCAGCAAGATTTGAGATGCAGTTTGACTATCAGTCCACCAAATAACCTGTTGATTGGGACAAAAAAATAGATGTTTTTTCATAGTCCTGAGTAGAATATAAGAAAACAAAAAAGAAAAAAGAAAAAGAAAAAATAAAGTATGAAGAGAAATTCCTTAATATATCTTGCATTCTATGCAAAGATCAAAGAATTGATTGACTTTAGTCCAAAGGCATCAATTTTAGTTGGGTTTTTTTGGTTGTTAATTTACCTCAAAAAAAGAGACCATTGTCTTTAAAAAGAGGATATAATCCTCTTGTAACACGCTATGTAAGGCATTTCAGTTCTGGCACCTTTCTGTTTGTAGTCATTCACAATATTATTTTGTTTTTTTGGTGATAGACAATTTGTCCTTCAAACGTTGTAGATCCTTCAGGGTTTTAGATATCCTGGAAGCCTGTGTTAATTCATTTATTAATCCATTTGTTTTTCAACACCATTGCTTTTTTAAAACTTTTGCTATGACTGAATTGAAAGCACTCTGGGTTTTTTGTTTTTTTAAAAAAAATCCATACAAAGAAGGCACCATAAAGAGACTCTTCAGTGAGCGAAGACTGTGATATGCTGGTGAGAACGTTTTTCACACTCTGAAAATCAACTATTTGGACAGAAGATTGTGGAAAACACGATCATTCTCCTGCTAGTTCTTTCCAGCGGTTAAATGAAAAACTCCCCATTTTGTCTTTTTTCTTTGTTTGTTTGTTTGTTTTGCTTCAGCATCAAAATTCATGCTGTAATCGCCGCAGAGTGACCGCAGAGAATGAGTGTCTTCTTAGCGATGTGTCCAGACAAAACGTAAAATGGGATTCAGAAGTGAAAAGATGCGTCAAATCTTCAGCACACGTCGATTCCACATGCCCCTCCTGGAATGGTAGTGATGGAAGAAATTCCTGATATAAAGTCTGTCTACCTCCAGGCCTGCCTGAAATACCCTGGAAGAGAAGATGGAGGAAATTTCAATATTTATTTATCAAATTTATATAGCATCCCATCTCCTGACAAGTGATTTTGGATGATGTACAATGACGTAAGAATACAATCGGCATCATTTCTGACCTACTGTTTACAATTAGCCCTCGACTTAGTACCACAATTGGGACCAGAATTTGAATTTCTAAGCAAGGCGGTTGTTAAATGTATCGTGCTTGATTTGATGACATTTTTTTGCCATTGTTGTTAAGGGAATCATGTGGTCGTTAATCCAACCCAGCCTTTCCCATTCACTTTGCTTGTCAAAGGGTCATAAATGGTGATTGCATTCAGAGTTGCTTATAAATTATTATAAATATTTATGATATTATTTATAAATACATGCCTATTGGCAAGTGCCTCAATTCTGATCACATGACCATGGGGATATTACAATGGTTGTACGAGCAAGGATTCATTGTGACTTTTTTCAGTGCTATTTTAACTTTGAATAATCGCTAAAAATAGTTTATAAGTTGAGGACTGCCTCTATAGATCTTGGGTGCTAACAGTTACACTGTAAACTGTTATGTGATTTGTTTGTTTTGGGTTTAAACATAGCTACTTTGGATGGCAAACAACGATTTATAGTGTTTGCTTTACATGTGAGTCCAGGCACAATGATCTCTCCTATAAAACCAGTAGTGGATTCCACTTATCTTCGCTACTGGTTCGGAACTCTGAGTGTGCGTGGCCCTTCTGTGCATCCACAGAGCATCTGTGATGACGTTCGGGTGAGTGGGTGGAGCCTCCCGCCGCCACCACTACTGATTCGCCCAAACCGGGGCGAACCGGTAGAAACCCACCACTGTATAAAACACATTTAACAGCCACTCCGTCTTTGCTTTGATGCTAAAATATGAGACAACGTAACCTTGGCCAAATACATCTCATCCTGAGTTGTCTCAGATTCTTATGCCAGGGCCTACTGCCTTAAGAATGTTCCTCTCAGTGACACACAACTGAGTTCTATCATGTGACAACAAAATAGGTAAGTTATCCTTGCTCCTCCTTCTCTTTTAAAATTTGGATATTCTTTGCTTTTTGCTTCTCAGAATTAATATACATTTTGAAATGCAAGAAAGAAAGCATTCTGAGCAAGGTTGTGTGAAAAATTGTTAAAATCAGCTCCAAGGGCTATGGAAAAAAAGAAAAATTAGCCCTGCAAAAAAGGATCCTTGTAGCCCTGAAAGGTAGTGCAACAATAAATGCAACATTTATTGTTGCATTGACAGATGAGCAGTCAATAGTTGTCCAATGGAACATGGAGTAAATATTCTAGGATGAAACAGAATGTTCATATTAAAAATCAACCATAAAATAAAAATAAATTAAGTGTTTTTTCCCATTGAGGCCAGTCTATCAGGGCAACCTGGTATATCCAACTATGGGATAGAGCCATGATGGCGAACCTATGGCACGGGTGCCACAGGTGGCACGCGGAGCTATATTGGTGGGCACGCGAGCGTTGCCCTAGCTCAGCTCCAGCGCACATGCGTGCCCTGGCCAACTGATTTTCAGGCCTTCCGGTCTCACCAGAAGTCAGGAAACTGGCTGTTTCCAGCCTCCGGAAGGCCTCCAGGGGGATGGGGAAGGCTGTTTTTGCCCTCCCCAGGCTCCTAGAAAGCCTCTGGAGCCTAGGGAGGGGGAAAAACGGGCCTACCGGGCCGACCCTACCATCGCGTGCCAAAAGCAGGGGGAAGTGTGGGGGGGGTTACATGCATACACGCGGGAGGTGGGGCGCATTGAATTATGGATGTGGGCACATGCACCCGTGACCCCCCACACGACCCCCGCTTTTGGCACATGACGGCAAAAAGGTTAGCCATCATTGGGATAGAGCATACTGCTTCTGCTAGATCTATACTAGTCTCCCTTTATTTCTTTGTCGGTTATACATTCAATATAAAATAAATAGATAAAAAGATATACAGCCTTTGATAAATATGGGCTATATATGTCAGGACTCCGATGAATGCCCTAATTAACTCATGAGCCTTGAGCCAAGTTTCAAAAGAAATCCAGTTATTTATTAGGAGCAACATGTCAGCAGCTTCCTAAGTGTAGTCAACTCTATAACACATGATTTACGGCTCAACTATGACCCTGTTCCCCACTCCTCTCAGGCTGTGTCTTAAATAACATTCTCTGGTAATCTGAGATCCAACTTTTGAGGAAAGTATGCGTGGAATGTGGCTGCTGAATTGCTCCGTCGGTTCTTGCCCCTTTCAACCCTTGGCAACTTGAGAGCAGACTAGAAATGCTTTGAGAGTTGACAATATACCGTATTTTTCGGAGTATAAGACGCACCTTAGTTTTTGGGGAGGAAAATAAGAAAAAAGCTGATTGGCAGGTGGATTGGTCTCTCGGAATACCCCCCAATCAGCTGTTCCCAGACGTGAATTTTAGCAACAGGTTCCTTGATTGTGAGTGCTGTGCCTTGCTTTTTTTTTTTTGCTTTTTTTTCTGCCTCTGAAACTTCTGAAACTCTGTTTCAGAAAAAACTTTTTTTCCTGCTTCTGAAAGCCTCCAAAACAGAGCTTCAGAAAAAAAAAAGCCTCTGAAGCTCTGTTTGGAGGCTTTTTTTCTGAAGCTTCATTTCTGATGCTTTTTTCAGCCTCTGAAACCTCCGTTTGAGAAGCTGGGCGGGGCTACATTCAGAGTAGAAGACGTACCCAGATCTTCACCCTCTTTTTTGGGGGGAAAAAGGTCCGTCTTATACTCCGAAAAATACGGTAATTCTTTATCATTTTTTTTAAAAAACCCTTATTATGGCTGGCTTTTAAAAATTGCAGTAGTGTCCCAAAATGAATCTGTAGCAAAGTCATTTCTGAATGAGCCTTGGTAGTACAGTGGACTAAAGCACACTGTTATTAACACCAGCTGCCTGCAATTACTGCAAGTTCGAATCTCACCAGGCTCAAGGTTGACTCACCTTCCATCCTTTCTAAGGTAGGTAAAATGAGGACCCAGTTTGTGGGGGCAATAAGCTGACTTTGTATAAATATACAAAAGTATGAAGGCTATTGCTTAGCGCATTGTAAGCCGCCCTGAGTCTCCGGAGAAGGACGGCATATAAATCAAAATTTAAAAAAAAATGCTACCACATTTAAAGAACATAAAAGCAAGAGGGCCAGTCACAGAACATACCGACATGGCTGAGGTACAGTAGGTACTTAGTTCAGTTACATCATGTTGCCTGGGAATTCTAGAATTTTATCCCCAACACAGTTAGAAAATATCATATTCGGAAAAGCTGAGTTGTACAATAGTCTCTAGAAATATGTGAAGAACAAAAACCCCAGTAGAAATTTCCTGAAAAATGTATGTAAAGTTTCTTCTCAAGGTTATCAAGTTAGCCGATACAATGGCGTGATCGTTTTGTTTTGTTTAAATCACCATGACAATATAGGGGTAGTCCTTGATTTACAACCATTTGTTTAGCGATTGTTGGAAGTTAGGATGGCACTGGGAAAAAATGGCTTACAACAGGTACTCGCCCTTACAACTTTTGTAGCATCCCCTTGGTCATGTGATGAGATTTCGGGTGCTTGGCAATCAGCATGTATTTATGACAATTGCAGTGTTCCGGGGTCAAGTGATCACCTTTTGTGACCTTCCAACAACAAAGTCAATGGGGGAAGCCAGTTTCGCTTAACAATCATATTATTAACAACGGAAAGTTATCCACTTTACAACTGATCTGACCAAGGCTTCCCCAGCAGCACGAAGCCGAGTCCTCGTCCCGATAAACCCTTTTTATTTAATTTACAGTGAATTCCTCTCCAGCAAAGTCTTTCCTCTCCCACAGTCTTTCAAGACAGTTCACAATTACCGACCTTTCTCAGGCTTGGAGAGTGTCCAGGCCGATATCTTTCAGACGCCACAATACTTGGCAAGAATGCAGGAATGAACTAATTGTCTCTTGCAAACTCCACTCTCCTTCCGCTCCTCTTTTATTCCCTCTGGGAGGGGCCATTCATCGTCCATCTGTGGCCTTACTCCCAAGTCTTTAGCTGTCCCCTTTGTCTGGAAACTCTGTGCATGTGCACACTGGGAACAGGCTCCAGCTGTTCCTCTGCCTCACTGATGTCTGACTCCAAAAGCAGCTGGTAACTGGCATACGGCTCTGGCCCCATCTCTGCCTCCGACACAGAGCCCTCATCAGAGCCTTCCCCAGACTCCAGAACTGGCCCATGTTCCTTCCCAACCTCCTCACTGTCCGAATCTGCTGCCAGATCTGCTGGCTGCTGGTGGGCCACAACAACAATCATGGCACAAAGTTCATAAAATTTGGCATGACTCACTTAACAAATACTTGCTTAAAATCAGAAATACTCATCTCAATTCTGGTTATAAGTCAGGTACTACCTAGATACAATTCCACTCTTGGGGGAATGGCCATTGGCTGGACTATTTTCAAAGATAGCTACCAAAGCCTTCCATCCTTTCTAAGGTAGGTAAAATAAGGAGCCAGTTTGTGGGGGCAATAAGCTGACTTTGTATAAATATACAAAAGTATGAAGGCTATTACTTAACCCATTGTAAGCCGCCCTGAGTCTCCGGAGAAGGGTGGCATATAAATCAAATTAAAAAAAAATTAAAATAAAATTAAAAAATTGTTTACTGACCTGTCCAAGAGTTCCCAGTCCTCTCCTCCCCATTTGTCACGGAACTCTTCCGTGTTCATTCCGCCGATACGAACCAAATCAGATTTATATATGCCCAGGAGACCAAAACCGTTAACTTCCCAATAGCCTATAAAAGAAAAAACCTAATTGTTATCAGCCATATTTTTTTTTTCAAAAATAAAGTCCCCAGATCATCCCTGACATCTATACGCATAGACATGAAGAAGATTTAATTGGCTTGTAAACTTCAAACTCCAAGGGCTAACAGCATCAGCAAGGAAATCTAATACCACAGCAAGCAATGGGAACAGATCTAAAATTGATGACATAAAATCCTACTGAGATGCAATTGCTCTTTCACTGAAATGTTATCCCTTGGTGTTTTTCCACAAGATAAAATACCTTCAGATTTTTTTCCCCTACATTAATGACCGACTGCTTTCTAACATACTCAGAACTATCAGTCGAAGAGAATATTTGCAGATCACGGGTTAAAGTGTGGGGGCCTTGGTGCTCTTTGAGCTTGGTTGTTTTCTTGCAGACATTTCATTACCCAACTAGATAACACCATCAGTATGTTTGCAAGAAAAAAACCAAACTCAGAAAGCACCAAGGACTCCACATCTTCAGAACTGAGTTGTAGCTGTTAAAATAAGCAAACAACCTACTTCTAGAAAGCAGAGTTGAACAAATGAAAAAAGTTATGACTGGGATAAGGCTCAGCTAGAATTTTTCTCTATAACATGTTAGATCTTTACATATAGGATTGGACAGGATTTTCTCCCCCTGCTTCTTAAAAACATTGGTGTGAAAGTTATATGAGATTTCAGTTCAAGAAATTCACTTGATAAGAGATTCTTCACACAACTGAAAATTAGACTTGTGTTGTCTATTATAATAATAATGTAGTCACAATGCATATATTGATTTTGATTTGAAACATTTCAGAATCAAATTGACGCCAAAATGAGTTCATAGTCAAATCGTTGATATTGAATAAGATTTTGTGTATGCCTGTTCATTGCTTAGGGACCTATTATTTTTTTATTGTACAGTGTTTGTAATAAATTAAGAGAGCCAGTTTGGTGAAGAGCAGTGTTTCTCAACCTTGGAAGCTTGAAGATGGGTGGACTTCAACTCTCAGAATCCCCCAGCCAGCGGAAGTCCACCCATCTTCAGAAGTCCACCCATCTTCAAGCTACCAAGATTGAGAAACACTGGTGTAGAGGACAAGATACCAGGCTAACAACAAGAAGACCATGATTTCAAACTCTGATTAGAAAATCGTGATTTCTAATAACTTAAGGCACCAAACATATCCAACACACCTTCCTCCTCCTATTCCCACCCCCACCCCCCAAACTCTGTGAGGTAAGTTGGGTGGAGACAAAATGATTGACCTAAGACAGAGGTCTTCAAACATGGCAGCTTTAAGACTTGTGGACTTCAACTCCCAGAATTCTCCAGCCAGCACAGCTAGAATAGAATATTCTAGAATTCTGGGAGTTGAAATCAGAGATGGGTTTCAGCAGGTTCTGACCAGTTCTGGAGTACCAGTAGCGAAAATTTTGAGTAGTTCGGAGATCCAGTAGTAAAAATTCTGACTGGCTCCGCCCCCATCTAGTCCCTGCCTCCCGAGTCCCAGCTGATCGGGAGGAAATGGGGATATTGCAGTAACCTTCCCCTAGAGTGGGGTGGGAATGGAGATTTTACAGTATCCTTCCTCTGCCACGCCAACCAAGCCACACCCACCAAACCGGTAGTAAAAAAATTTGAAACCCACCACTGGTTGAAGTCCACAAGTCTTAAAGCTGCCAAGTTTGGTGACTCCTGACCTAAGGTTACTCAGTTGACTTTCATGCCTAAGGCAGGACCAAAACTCACGATCTCATGCTTTCTAGCCTGGTGCCTTAACCATTAGACCAAACTGGCTCTCTTACTGGTGAAGGGAAAGCCGTACTCAGTTAAAGTAAACAGAATAAAATATTCCCCATTATCTGAAGAAAGCAGTTATTCCCCAAGTATAGAGAAATTGGCTATGCTTAAATTATTTTTTAAAAAAAACACTATACAAAATATTATCTGCTATTGAAGTGTCATTTGCCAATAACCAACCCCTTACCATCTGGCTGTTGTGGAGTTGCACCACACATCAGCCTCATAACTATGGGTGCAAAGGCCATTTTCCCTTCCACGCAGTGCTTCCGAACAGAGTCAACGAACCCTGCCGGGAAATGGATGTGCAAATCACAAAGAAAAATGATGCTGTGGGAATCCTGTAGGCAAAGATATAGAGCTGTTAATTTTGCTACTTCCTAAGTCATTGGGCTTGTCTCCACAGACTCTTTGCCCCAGACCTGGGGTAGCCCCTTAACTTTTATAGAAGACAAATCCTGGTACCATCCTCTTGTCATCAGCCTGCTGCTGAGGCAGGCTGAAGCCAGATCAAAGGGATCCAACAAAACACAACAAAATATCCAATGCTATATGAAGGAAGAGTCTGAAGCTGTGGGGAAATGTAAAATTTGTTACTACTGCTTCTGTGGGCGTGGCTTGGTGGGGATGGGGGGTTAATGTGATTGGGTGGGCGTGGCCAACTTTTTTTTTTTAACTTTTAAAACCATTTTTTCTACAACCTCTTCGGCCTGTAGAAAAAAATGCTTTTAAAAGCTTCTGACGATCTCTGCCTCTGCAAAGCACCAAGAGGAAGTAGGATCAACCAATTAGCATGCACGATATGTGCAGATTGGGATTTGAGAGGTGTGTGCATCGGCCTGTTTTCAACTATTTGCAACTGATGCTTACCTATCAACCCTTTTGCACTGTAGGTATGCATTGATGCCTACGTGCAGTTGTGGACAAATCTAAATCAAGCTTTAGGGAGGCGGGTGAGCCTGCCACTTTGCAGAATCATCTCCTCCAATTAGGCCACGGGCTTCTACTCTATTTCTACTCTATAGAGAATATTCCCTATCTTTTCTATTGGTTTTGTTCCAGTATAGAAATGTAAACCTGTCAAGTCTTCCCATATGTATAGAATCCCATCACAGGACAAGCATCTCTTGAAAATGCAGAAATTATTTTGAGAAAGCTTGTAGGAAACAAAAATTCTTTCCATTTATTTCTTAATTGCTGAAATATTGCAATTTTCAATGTTAACGTTGAAAAGTTTAATAATCTAATTGTTCGGGTTAATTTTTCTCTAGCTTGTCCATTGCCTTTTCTCCTTTCCTTAGAAAAGGCATTTCCCTCTATTTTCCAATCTTCTTCTGAATAACTGATTGTCTCTAGACTAAACATCATCTTTTTAAAAAGAACTATCTATTCACTTGATTTTATTCAGTTCACGGGCCATCTGACTACCAACTGATTCTGGGAAGCTCAAAATGTGATAAACAATAAAAATACAATACAGAACAAAACACAGTTCTAACCGGATCTGACCGTTTTATACAAAAACATAGCCAGAGACACAAGGGACTCCATCCATCTTAACCCAAAGCTTGGGAGAAGCTCCAGAGCTTCAAAGCTTGATGGAATACCAATAAGGTGGTAGCAGGGGTGAAATCCAGCAGGTTCTGACAGGTTCTGGAGAACTGGTAGCGGAAATTTTGAGTAGTTCGGAGAACCGGCAAATACCACCTCTGGCTGGCCCCAGAGTGGGGTGGGAATGGAGATTTTGCAGTATCCTTCTCCTGGAGTGGGGTAGGAATGGAGATTTTGCAGTATCCTTCCCCTGTCACACCCACCAAGCCACGCCCACCACGCCCACAGAACCAGTAGTAAAAAAAATTTGGATTTCACCACTGGGTGGTAGCCACATGGTTTTCAGTGGGAGATCAGTGACAGAGAAGGCATGCTTCCTGGGATCCTATAAATAGCACTGTTTCATCAAAGAGATCTAAAGAACACCAACTGTGCCAGTGTGTACCAGCCAGGCAGAAACTATGTGAGATAGTCCCTCAGATAACCTGGCATGTGCCCGATTGAGTTATATAAGTGATGTACCTTGGAAGCAAACTAACAGTTAATGCAGCTTGGGAAGCAGAGGTGCCAATACAGCTGAGTCATCTTATTTGGAAATCATTGTGCTAAGGCGATCGTCTTTAAATGCCTTTTCCTTATAGTTGTAGCCATATAACAGTCTACATTACAAAACTCTTACCACTCACCCGGACTTTGTCTACGCCAGCCTGCAGACCTTTAGACCTCTCAAAATTCCCAGACAATCGTAAGTATTGGTAGCTGGAGAGAAGTGAGAGAAAATGGAAGTTATAATTGTGACAGAGTGGGCTGTGGAAGTTCTTGCAATCCTTTCTCAAATCTGTTATAAATCGCCGTCTGTTTTAAAATAAAACTGTTTCTTAATTTCAGTCTTCCATCCATAAAATTAAAAATCTGAAAGTAGGGTTGTGACCAGGGGTGGGTTCTACTTACCTTTACCACCGGTTCACAACGGGATCGCGCGGGTGCGCTTGCTTTGCTCGCGCACATGCCTTGCTTCTGCGCATGTGCAGATCGCTGATGACGACATCCGGGGCGGTGGGCAGAGCCTTCCGCTGGTTTTACTACCGGTTCTTACGAACCGGTCCAAACTGGGGGCAACCCACCACTGGTTGTGACTTGTCATTCCTACAAGCATGAGGATGCAATACTGGCAAGGTAAAATTGCAAACCGGTTTGGACCGGTTTGGAAGAACCGGTAGCTCTAACGATCAGCTGGGAGTGAACTGGTTTGCTCTGACGATCAGGTGGGCCCGCTTGCCCACCCCTGTGCTTTACTGACCTATATCTTCTCAGCTGATTTGGGGCCTCAGCTGTGTTACTCCCCAGCAGTAATGCAGAAGGTAATTTTTTGTAAAACTGCGAAGCGCGCAATCGCCGAACCGGTTTGTAAACCGGCAGAATCCCACCACTGACCTCACTGTGAGTAAATACAGCAAGTGAAACGTTACAAGTGAAAGGAGTCAATTATAGGTGGAATTAACTGGATGACTCAATGAAGACTTTAGGACAAAGGTAAGTGTTTGTTTTTTCTTTCAATCATCAACAATTTATAACATGGCTAAGTCTAAAATCCTAATAGATATGATGGGATTTCACTGAACATCTCTCTGATCTTGTAAAAACTCATGTATGACTAAACCTGTTTCAAGATTTGGCACTCTCAAGAAATACTCGATCATTTTTGGAGATGGTTCTAAATGCTGAGTTAATCATGCATAAATCTAGAACCCCCTGCCTTGGGTTGAGGGTGTCCTTATTTTGAATTCAACAAGAAACTCCAAACTGGTTAGTGATCCAATCCAGCGCTCCAGAATGGAAATGGGTGATAAAAGAGAAATTCATAGCCTTAGAAGTCAGTGGAACTTCTTTCACTAATAAATTTCATTACGGCATCAACTCTTTATAGGCTTGGTATAGGGCAGTGATTTTTTTTTTTAATTTGATTTATATGCCGCCCTTCTCCGGAGACTCAGGGCGGCTTACCGTGCGTTAAGCAATAGCCTTCATACTTTTGTATATTTATACAAAGTCAGCTTATTGCCCCCACAATCTGGGTCCTCATTTTACCCACCTTAGAAAGGATGGAAGGCTGAGTCAACCTTGAGCCTGGTGGGATTCGAACTTGCAGTAATTGCAAGCAGCAGATGTTAATAGATGTTAATAACAGGGTGCTTTAAACCACTGTACTACAGGCTCTGTCATGATGGCTAACCTTTTTGCCGTCGCGTGCCAAAAGTGGAGGGAGCGGGGGGGGGGTCGTGGGTGCGTGTGCCCACATCCATAATTCAATACGCCCTGCCCTCCCGTGCATGCGCACGTGACCACCCCCCCACACTTCCTCCTGCTTTTGGCACAGTGGGAGTTTTTCCCCCTCCCCAGGCTCCAGAGGCTGTCTAGGAGCCTAGGGAGGGCAAAAACAGCCTTCCTCATTCCCCCGGAGGCCTTCCGGAGTCCAGAAACAGCCAGTCTCCTGCCTTCCGGGGGGACCGGAAGGCCTGAAAATCAGATGGCCGGTGCGCGCATGCGCGCTGGAGCTGAGCTAGGGCAACACTCGCATGCCCATCAATATGGGCACCTGTGGCACCCGTGCCATAGGTTCACCATCATGGGTATAGGGTGACTTTGGTTTCTACTTGAATAATATGTTTCCTAAAGGAAATAGATCCTTACCTACGCAAGGTGGACTGTTTCAGAGCTTTTTCTACATCCATGTCATCACTGCTGTAGTCTACGATGATGACATTGAAATAGGGGTCCTTAGTAATCCTAAAGAGCTCTTCCATGTCAAAAATGAACTGTTTCACCCAGCGGGCCTGATTTTTCACTGATCGAGAGAAGAAGGAAAAGAAGAGAATCAAAGCAAGCTCAACATTAAGATTGGACCGAGCTGCCCCAAATACAGTACAAGGTTAGGCACAAGGCTTAGTGCCAAATTAAATATTTTATACAAATAGTGCTTGAGTTACAACCTATCGTTTGGTGATCACTTGAAGTTACAATGGTACCAAAAGAAGAGACTTATGACCATTTTTCACACTTACGATGGTTGCAGCATCCCCACGGTCATGAGATCAAAATTCGGACACTCGGCAACTGTATTTATGACGGCTGCAGAGTCCCAGGGTCGCACGATCCCCTCTTGTGATCTTCTGACCAGCAAAGTCAGTGGGGGAAGCCAGATTCACTTTACAAGTGTGTGGCTAACTCAACAACTGCAATGATTCAGTTAACAACGATGGCAAGAAAGGTCGTAAAACGGGGCAAAACTCACTAAACAACAGTCTCGCTAAGCAGAAAGAAATCTTGGGCTCAATTGTGGTCCTAAATCAAGGACTACTTGTATGTATAATACAGTACTTGCAGCTCCTGTTAAATCAGCAGGTGGGGATCATGGTCCAGTGGGGCTGTGCCCAATATCAGCTGATGTGCCAGTTGTGACCTCACTTGAGACTTAAAAAAAACTTGGCACTGCCTCACACTTTCATTATCACCAGATTAGGCTAAAGCAGGGGTGTCAAACTCAAGGCTTGGGGGCCGGATCCAGCAGGGTGCTTAGTTCTGGCCCATGGGGCTGCCCTGGAAACAGCAAAGGACCGGCCTACGGTGCCTCTGCCAGCGAAAATGGAGCTTGGGAGGGCAGCCCTCCCGAGCTCCATTTTTGCTGGCAGAAGGTTGCAGGGCGCTGTCACAGGTGAAAACGGAGCTCAGGAGCCTGTTTTCGCTGGCAGAGCGCTCGAGCCACCACAGGCGACCCTGACACGAGGGACGTCGAGCTGGCCACGTCCACCCCGGCCCCCTGAGATCAAACACAACCCTGATGCAGCCTTCAATGAAATTGAGTTTGAACCCCTGGGTTAAAGCATCAGATCTTACATGGGATGCTTTAAAGGCTACCTGGAAATTTTGGTTGGTGCAAAATGCATTGCCCTGGAAATGTTGCTTTTCAGTCATTGGGACGGCCTCTGGAATTACCTTCCCCTGGGAGGTTTGGGTGATATTGTAATCTGGCCAAAACTGAAAAAAAATATTTTCAAAGTTCTTCGGGGGTGCGATGTGAGGTTGTCTGTTATCAAGTTTTAAATGTATTTTCTGCATATTTTTAGTGTGACAAATAGTCAGATACCAAGTATCCAAATATTAGGATGGCGCAGTACTAATATTTAAAGTTTAAAGAGCCGTGGTGGCGCAGTGGTTAAAATACAGTACTGCAGGGTTAATTCACTGCTCACTCCAGGAGTTCGGATCTCACCAGGCTCAAGGTTGACTCAGCCTCCCATCCTTCAGAGGAGGGTAAAATAAGGACCCAGATTGTTGGGGGCAATAGGCTGACTCTGTAAACCGCTTAGAGAGGGCTGGAAATAACTGTGAAGCGGTATATAAGTGCTATTAATATTTGCCCTGTATCATTTGAAAGAGAATTCTGAGTTCGAGATGTATGACTTTGAAAGAACAGGAAAGAGACAGCAGCATTTACAACTGGAGTTGTCGAATGTAAAACTAACATAAATCATGATGACTTAAATCTAGGAACAAAGGCCTTTCATTCTCTTATTTTGAACAGCTAATTAAATCTAATTCTAATAGAAGAGAATATCTGTAGCTCAGGGTTGAACTGTGGGGTCCTTGGTGCTGCCTGAGTTGTGGGGTCCTTGGTGCTCACCGAGCACCAATTATTCCATAAATGTAATTCCTCCTGGTTAAAAGGAGGCCATCCAACTCTATTGTTATTCTAGCAATACACACACCATTCTGTTCACTTAAAAGATTTCAATTCTGTCCCATTACCGGGCACTATAAAGTGGACAACCGCACGGTGGTTCCATAAGAAGCTTAATGGCCAGCAGAGCACAAGCTCATTCCTGCTGGTCGTCAGGTGACGTTGGTGGCCCCACGCCAACTCCTTCATATTGGCTTCCTCCTCTCCGCTGCTGCCTCCATGCCAGCCACGTGCGTAGACATATTCTGAGAAACGGACTCGGCGTTCTCCCTGATCCAACAGTTCCAGCTCCAGAAAGTAACGGCTGCCCCTTAGGTAGTCTTGACGCTTCTCCACATTCACAATGCGCTCTAACTGGAACCGCCTGGAAATGGGAGCACTCTAGTTTAGATTTTGGGGTTAGGGCTGGGGCCCACCAAGCATAGCTCCACTGCCCTGACGCTCAGCAAAGATCTTCCATGTATTTTCTGCTTGATTTAGTTCAGTTTGGACTGCTAAAGATCCTTCAGATATCCTTGAGATCACCATTATATTATCTTTTCTAAATATCTACCGTTTCCCCTAAAATAAGACATCCCCTGATAATAAGCCCAATTGGGCTTTTGAGCGCATGCACTAAAATACCCACCCTGAAAATAAGCCCTCCCTAAAAATATTTAAACGCATGAGCAGCCGGTCCCTGCCATTTCCTCTGGTTTCCTCCATGCGCCCCAAAATAATAAGACCTCCCTGAAAATAAGGCTAAGAGTTTATTTTGGGGTTCAAAAAAATATAAGACAGTGTCTTATTTTCAGGGAAACATGGTATTGTTGTTTTCTACCCACTTTAGGGAATATCATCATGCAGCAAGTAAAAACATACACTGGGTTTGTTAAAATGGGGCATCTGCTATAACTTTTTATTTGCTTTGGCATTCGGCATCCCATGATTCGACTATTGTCCAATTGACTATTAGACAATATTGACTAATATTCAGAGGTGGAATTCAGCCGGTTCTGTCCGACTCGGGCGAACCGGTAGTGGAGATGGTAGGAGGCTCCGCCCACCCGCCCGGATGTAATGCACAAACTGGTAGGGAAGATAAGTGAATCCCACCTCTGCTAATATTGACTAATATTCTGCTATTATTTGACTAATCCATATAAGCAAATTATTCGTGGCCTTTTGCTTATTAAAGAAGAAAAAGGAGAGGGCAATCTTAATGCCTCGGCTGATTGCACAGAGCTAAATCCTAAAAAAAGTGCAGCTGTTTACGTTATTCTCTTAGAACACTTCATTTGTCAGCAAAACAATTGCAATGATCTGTGAGGAGGACCTTGGGAGAAAGGGAAAAGGAAAATTGCCTAGGGAACAGTCAAATAAGAGAGGGCATAGCCTTCAGTTACAAACTGGGTGGAGAAAGAAGCTCAGAAAGGACCCTCTCTAGCTTCTCAGGCTGTAAAGAGACGGCAAGGAGATTCAAACTTGCAAGATTTCTGTTAATGTAGACTTACAATAATTAGCTCATCTGGCCATGCTTTCTGACTGGTCTACCTGGGGAGGCTGACAGTGGTTTTTAAACCACAATCAATACATTTAGCATATACAGGTAGTCCTCAACTTACAATGGTTCATTTAGTGACCATTCAAAATTACAACATCACTGAACAAAAACATGTGACTGTTTTTCACGGTTTTTATGACCACTGCCACATCCCCATGGCCACATGATCAAAATTCAGATGCTTGGCAATTGATTCATATTTATGATGTTCGCAGTGTCCAGGGGTCATGTGAACTGCTTTTGTGACCTTCTGATAAGCAACGTCAATGGGGAAACCAGTCTCACTTACTCATTTACCAACTGCAGCGATTCACTTAACAACGGTGGCGAGAAAAGTTGCAAAATGGGGCTAAACTCACTTAACAAATGTTTCACTTAGCAACAGAAATTTTGGCTCAAGTTGTGGTCGTAAGTCACTGACTACCTGTGTACATCATCTCCCTGGTTGTGGTAAAACTGCATGCTTGTGAGAACTCTGTTTAACTGGAGGTATACCTTATTGGGTACCTAGGACTGACCTCTAGTAAGGCTTTGCACCCAAGATCAGCACCCTTGTTCCAACTGTATATCGCTGCCTTCTCTACTTAGCAGTGAGATTTGGCTACACGATTTGAGATTTTCATTTGTGTAAACCTCTTAATGTATATGTATATGTATGTATGTATATATGTATGTATGTATGTATGTATGCATGCATGCATGTATGTATGTATGTATGTATTTTTCTTTAGCCAGGTTCTACCTACGTAAGCCAAGATTTTATGCAGCCCTAGTTCAGTGAAATCTCATTCACTAGTTTTGGGGCTTTTTTTTCTTCTAGCAGCCAGCAAACTCTTTGCTGCCCATTGGGAGACTAAGATAGATCTATTTCTGCCTTATAAGGCTTCATCTTTTTCGTAGGTTTTATGT
>WNWU01015550.1:0-18295 GCA_012654045.1 Ptyas mucosa | reverse complement strand
CTGTATGAAATCATTGCAAGTTTGTTCCCAGTGCATGTTTGGCATATTAATTTGGACATCTACATAAAAGTTTGTTCTCTGTTGAAATTTAAACTGCTCACAAGAATACAAAATTATAGTGTGAAACTTCAAAATTGTTAAAGCCTGGGTGGCGTGCACTATGCACAGATAAAGGGTTTTTCCCCCCCATACATATACAATATAATATTTTGTTGTATTGCACCAATACTAGAAGTCTTTGCATGCAATGTTGCTAACAATATATTATTTTATCAGGACAGGATGTAACCCATAATATGGCATATGATTATTATGTTCTGATCAAAGTTGTAAAGTTATTAAGAAAAGGCTGGATATTTTCAGGACCGTTCTTTTTTGTCATTTAGAAGTGATAATTGAACTCTTTATTTCTAGTCCTCTTTATTGGCTTGACATATGTCTCCATACATTTCAATCTAATTTTTTAGGCTAGGTCTAGAGTTTAGAAATAACACCTATATGGATTTTTCAGAAAACCCTGCTATACATCCATTTTCCTTGTCTTTATCCATAGCAATTTCTAGGGCATCATTTCTTTCTGCTACCATGATCAAAAGAAAAGAGCTTAAAGCATTTAAATTAAGGGAAGATATCCCTGTATACATCCCCAGGGATGAGGAAAATAGCTCTGAGGCCTCTCTCCTGGCACTTTCAAAGGGATAGGTCTCTCGTTTGAAATATATAGACGAGAGCTTTTCATTTGTTTTTCAAGCTCTGGCTTGGAGCCAAGGGTGTCCTGGAGAGTTGCCTTGTGCCTTGCAGGCTAGTCTGACCTTGGAATAACAGATGCTGGAAGGTGTCAAATTCTGTTACTTTCTGTATGAAATTCAAAATAGCAGGTTTCTCTCACCCAACTTTTTTTTTTAAAGTTTAAAAGGAAATGCAAACTTAAAATGAATGGACCTAGCTTCTGTTAAATTGATGTATAAAACAGGAATCACAGCTTTGAGGTACAATTTAGAACATGAGGGACTTAAACTGTTCCCAGTAGAATGACAACATCTGGAGCTAAATGCCAAAAGGATGTCAGTTATCACTGCATTTCCACTTGGAACCTACTATTTCATGTAATTCCATTGTACTATGCCATCCTATTCTGGACATATTTTTATTCTCATCTGACATATCTACTTCATTTTAATCTGTCGCTCTATTTTCAATTGTTTTTTTTAAAAAAAACATTCTGTTTTAATGCAACCAATCTCTGGTTTAAAGGTTCCTATTACATTTTACTACATAAATACAGAGATTGGTTTAATTGCATACAGTACAGTATATCCATTATAGTTTAAGTTTAATTTTATTGGATATATAGTTTAAGGTGGAAATCGGCTACCTGATCATCTCAAATTATTATACCGGCTGGGATTTCAAAGATGTCATCAGATAATATCAATGGCAGGAAGAACTGGAGGGAGTTGATCCATTTTGGTCATTTTAAGACAAGACTCATGCATAATGTTTCCATGCTGGAAAGACTTGCTGGAGCAAAGGGATTAAATTCTTTCCAAGACCATCAAGAGAATAGCCAAGCATCTTTAGGTTTGGAAGAGTTGCAAGAAGAGACCTAGAATGTAATGGACACTTTTCTTAAAACGCCCAAATAAAATGACATTTTTAAAATATTATCTTAAAACAGATGTCCTTAGAATGATTAAATTCAGTATATTTGAATTATAAATATTTCAGGTACTTCAGACTGACATCTGTTCTTCAATGAGTATATGTTATCTGATCTAAATGTAATATCAGATGCAGACATTGGTGATGGTGATAGTTAACTACGTACACATGTATGTATGTATGTATGTATGTACACATGAAAGTAAACTCAGGCTAGTCAGGAGGGGAAGGAAAATTCTCTTCCATTTTATTCTGAATGCTGAATGAACATCATTAACAATCCTCTTTTTCCTTCTTGCTATCCTTTATTTATTTATTTTTTTAGGAGAATATATACATTCCACTAGGTGACACCATAATACTTTAAGTCAACATATAATAACATGGAAATGTTAGCACGGCTCATATGTGAAAATAGTGGCCTAATTTCTCTATTTCACTTGGTAGAAAGCCATAATACCTGAGCTGTAAAAATAATATTTATATGACCAATAACTGAGTCAATTTTCCCACTAGTGACTTAAACATAGCATTAGCTCCATTGGCAAAAGGCCTATCCTTGTTACTGTAGTTTTGTCACAAGACTGGTAAATTTACAAATATAAATCGTCTTCTTTCTCTCTTTATGGTGAATTCAACAGATTGGACAATCTTTAAGTTGACTGATTGCTAACATTAAAAAAAAACAACCTACAATGTTGTTAATAAGGCCATAAAATAGTATTAACCCTTCAAGTCTGTTGTTAGCTAGGACAAAACTTTTTCAGAGATATACGAATATTCCAAGCCTTCTAATCTTTCAAATTGATGCTGTTCTGTCTACTTTCTGCAAGCATGGGCCTCTCTAAATAGGTTTCTGAAAATAAAATAATTTAATCTTGCAAAGGGGGCAGTCTATAAAATTTTTGTAAGTATTTCTAGATAGCATTTTCAACTGTGAAAACTGTTTTAAATAAGTTACATGAAATTATTGAAGTCCTAGGAAAAATGTCTGCTAGAACAGCCTAGAACTCAGTGTATCTGGAAAACCCACAAATCATTACAAAGAATTTGCTGAAAAGTGTAGCCATAGTACAGCATTTCTTATGCAACAATGATCTGCATGGAAGAATTTTCAAAAGAAAACTTTTTTTCCTACCTCATCATAAATGTCATTGTCTAAGGTGCACAGAAGAACATTTTTCATGTGTCTGAAAGATTTTAAGCATTTTAAGATTTTAAGCCTTGGGCTTATTTAGCTAGAAATATATTCTTACAACTACACGAGATATATTTGGAGAAAAAGAAGCAAAGTGTTTGAAGAAAATACCATATTGCAAAACAGGGTGGATCTATTAAGGTTTGACCTTCTGTAGCAGCCAGTTGCATTGGCTTGAAAACTAGGCAGGGAGAGCAGATCTCAAACAACCAATAAAAGGAGACCTAAGACTGTTTTGGAGGTGAAAGACTTTTGGAACGGGGTAGATATCAAAATGCAAGAATAGAAAGATTGTTAGCTGCCTACAAGAAACATTTGGAAGCAATTGTTTGCAATTTCTTTTGCAAAAATAGGCATTATAAAATAGTGGTTGAAAGAGTGGCAAACTGCTACACGTGCCTTGTTAATTATTCTCCTCTTCTGGATCTGTAAAAACCATAAATAATAAGGATACATTCAAACTTTCAGAAATATGTTTTGTTTAACTGTGTACCATTTAAAGGTTGTATCAGCCTCTATTTACTTGCAGATTCACTAAAACATATAGTTTGACCAGATATCCTTAAGCTCTTACATGTAACTACTTCAATCATAATTTCCGAGAAACTTGTCTTAAATGTGCAGTGTGTCATTTTAAACCTGTATTTCAATGTTTGTACAATTCAGTCTCTACAGAATCTTGGGATTCTATTTACTAGTCATGCTGTAACAGTTTAATCTCTATTGGATCTTGAGACCCTACAATATGAACTCTGTGGTGGGGAGCATAGAAAAATATGTACATAGCAGCAGAGTGTAGTTGATATTTTACTTTTGGTTGATACGTATTGCATTTACAATTTTAATAAAGCAGTATATGAAACAACTTCAATATCGTGGTAGATTTTAAGTGTAGAAATGATAAAGTGTTTCTGTAACCTATTTGAGTTTATACCCAAAACCAATTTGTATTAAGTCACTGAGTTGATGTTCCAGAAAATGAAACATCCTATCATATTTGTTTACTGAGCACAAGTATATTGATGTTGGCAACAGTACATTAGATAGCTATGCAGATGTATCAGCAAGGAAAATTAAACTTAAAATGGAAGAGACAGAAATTAAATACTTTATGAGAACATGTGCAAAGTTAATTATAATGTTTTTTTGGGGGGGAGGTAATTGCACATAACCAGAATTAGAATTCAATATCACATCAGACAAAAGCAGTTACCCACTCTTTTCTGTGTTCAGAATCTAAGCTATATAATGTCCGCTTTGTATTTGTATGGGGGACTTCCAGGGAAATCCTTGGCAGGGTCTAGACTAGGAAATGGGGGGGTGGGGGTGGGAAGAGAATACCGGAAGGGGGAAATACCAAATCTTTATAGATTGTTGCTTTTATTTATTTATAGTGCTTATAACCTATCTTAATTCTAAAGGACCCTGGAGGGATACAATAGTGTAAATAAAATAAAGAGTGAAATAACAATAAAACCATAATCACATTTTGGCCAAGAAAAACTTCATGGATGTACTTATAAAAGTCACTTGGAGTCCAGCCCAAAGGACAATTTACTTTGTATACACTTCAAAAAAATTATAACCATGCATAAAAGCAGCATACAGAAAGGGCTGTTAAAGTCTTCTATTATAAGAATATGTGTATTTTCCCAACATATGGTTAGCACTAAGTTTTTAATTTTAAGAACTACATTTATGTATAATCAGTTTTTTAAAAAGCCAAAAGGTTATGCTTGAAAGTGAAGAATTATATTGATTATAAAATAAATAGTTCTATAAAATTAGATTGTAAATTCATGATCATAATTTCTACTTTGGGTTATAGAAGCCATGAAGGTGATGTGGTAGTCATATTATTAAAACACTCAGCAAGCTTAGATTCATAGCAGTAAATGGGAAGGCCCTGACCCAGTTGGCCAGTGAAGACCACACAACCTGTTCGATGTGTGCTGCACAAGGCACAGAATGTCCACCGAGAAGGGAAAAAGCAAAAGTTACTTGTTTACTTGAAAAAGACACATTAACAACCTTCCCCCTCCCTCCTTTGCAGCCAGCGTATATTTTTACCCTTCGATTTTCAACAAGCTTTGAGTCAGGGGCAGACTTCTTTTCCAGTAACTAGACCTTGACTTTACAGTTTTAGACCCTTAGTAAACATATCTTATATCTTAGTAAACATATCTTATATCTTAGCAAACATATATTATATCTTATATTTTTAAGCATTTTGCTAAGCATTAAAGCATATCAAAAGACATTTTGTTAGGCCAAGCTGTTTCTTAGTTAATTTTCTCCTTCAAGGGATGATAAATAGAAAACATTATTTTCATTGCAATCTATCATTGCACAGAAATATGGGGTACTGTGTGTTTCCTTCATCAAATTGGTAGGACATCTGAGTTCACAGGCATTGGTATCTGACCAACAGTGATTAGGACCAGGAACTCTGTCATTCAGCAACATAGGTATAAGGTGTGATGTACAGTGATGTCGCTGTACAAACTTAAAATAGCAGTTTAGACAGCCCCAGTTGCCATTATTAGGTGAATGCTGTGCAGGCTAAGTGTCCTGCTGATATGATGACCTTTTGCAACTCCTGTTGGCTTTCCCATTGACTTTGCTTGTCGGGAGCCAGCAATGAAGGTTGCAAATGATGATCATTAAGATACTGCAATGTTGTAATTGAGACCTGGTTGCCAACCACCTGTCAGGCATGAACAGTGAGGTCCACAAATAAAAATTCAGGACAGAGTGCTGCAAGGTCATGGCTTATCAGGGAAATCTTGATGGATCTGCTGCATTAAACTGAGTGTATAGATATACCTGGCATTTCCCAGGAATATTTGGAGTCCTGGCAACCCAGCCAGTGAATCAAATACTACATGCCTTTACCCCTTTGCTTAGAGTTCAAACTCTCTTTTACTTAGTACTCTTCCTCCCTTTGCACAATCACTGGTTGTGTGTGCTCCAAGCACAGGTTGCTTGGTAGAAGCACAGGTTAGTAGAAACTCATCCTTGATTAGTAAGGAACAGTGAAAAACTGAGTGGACTTTTATGGAAGGTGGCAATTGTAAATAAAAGGCCACAGGATTAATTTACTGAAGCACCTTAAAAGGCCCTACAAACCTCACATTAAGTTTCTTAGAGGACCTAGTAGAGACTAGGAATTTGGTAGAAATCCAGACTTTGTCCTCTTCAGCTACTGTTGGCACTTCTTGTAGGACTCTTTAGCTTGCTGCACCTGCTGTTCCAACAGGGCTTGGGGAGCCAGCTGTTCTTGCAAAAAATCCACTGCCTCAGGGACAGAGCTCTCTTCCCTTGAAGCCGCCAGTAAAACTTTTGGTGTTTGCCATACAAAACTTGAAAGCGAGTCATAGAAATTGATCTAAATAAAATCAAAGGGAGCATTATTATAGGAAATTTCTGCTAGGGGAAGCTGTAGGTGCAGTAGCATCTTAAGTACTGCTGCAACATCTGGCTGGTTTTCTCAGCCTTACCACTCATGCCAGGGTGATGGGCTGACGACAAACTAACCTATACATTCAAAAGTTGAAACAGTGCCTTCCAGAATCTGGACATAAATTGATTCCCCATGTCTTATAAAAGTCTGTGTGTCCTGCCTCTGTAGTGAAAGACATGGTCCAAAAGAAGTTGAGCTGTTTCTTTGGCTGTGGGCAAACTCTTGCAAGGGATGAAATGAGTCATTTTGGTAAAAAAGTGTCATTACAACTAATGTGGATGTATAGCCATGGACTGGAGGTAAATCAGTAATAAAATCCATAGGACCATACATCAAGGATAGGGTGGAGCAACTATAAATATGAGGACTCCCTCTCTTGTTCAGTGCTGATGTAATTTGAAATCATTGCTAACTAATTAAGCAAAGACTACCTGGATTATTGAATTATAGGCCATTGAAGTATAGGTTATTAACTCAGCAGTATTTAAGAGCTATCTCTGCCTTTAAAACTGTTTTGGGAAAATGTGTTTGCATGATTAAGGACAATATGGAAGGAAGTTATATATTTTGTTCATATTCCAATTGATATTGTTGTCTTCTGATTTTGTCCAGCAGTTTAACCAGTCCTACAGGAACAATTTTTTAAAGTCACCGCTACATCAAACATAAACGAATAGAAAACAAAGAAACCATAAGAGTGGACATTGTAATATAATATAATGGCCCTGTTTGAATCCTCTTTCTTTTTTCTGCAGAGTTTCTCTATACTCCATCTTCTGGCTCTTTCTTCTGCCATGGTGCTAGCCAGAATTCCAGCCATGGCAGTCTGAGGTGGACGTAAGCAATCATTAGGAGAAGTGCAAGAGGATGAGGGTAATGAGCTGGAGAATTCTGGCTGGAGAATTCTGGGAGTTGAAGTCCACAAGTATTAAAGCTGCCAAGTTTGAAGACCTCTGCACCAGAGTGTCTTGCTTGCAGCAAGCATGGAAATAAGGTAGAAATCCTAGCCAACAGGAAAACACCCGCTATGTAATTTCATAATCTTCAACTATCTGTTAATCTCCTGCTAATCTTCAGGATATTTTTTCAGGTTGATAAGGATTCAGAAAACTGGTTTGTAAATAACATAAAAGTTCATTCATAAAAAGATATTCCCACTCACTTTTTTACTGCAAAGCCATTAGAAAGAATTCCAAAGTTTCTAGTCTAATATCTTAGAAAATAATTCTAATGGAATTTTTTTTTACTGAAATTCTTGTAATCTTCTCTCTTAAAAAGAGTATAATTTATGCCTGAAAAAAGGATGAATTTGGACTAAGTCAGTGATGGATAACCTTTTTGCCATCACGTGCCAAAAGTTGGGCGTGGGGGAAGCGCAGGGGTGTCGCGCGTGCATGTGCCCACACCCATAATTCAGTGCATCCCGCCCCACCGTGCATGTGCGTGCAACCACCCGCGCTCTCCCTGCTATTGGCACGCGATGGCACAGTGCCTTCCCCAGGGTCCAGAGCCTTTCTAGGAGCCTGGGGAGGCAAAAACAGCCTTCCCCAACCCCCCCGAGACCCTCCGGAGGCCGGAAACGGCCCATTTCCCGACTTCCAGTGGGCCCAGAAGGCCCAAAAATCAGCTGGCATGGAGCTGAGCTAGGGCAACACTCACATGTCCACAGATATGGCTCTGCATGCCACCTGTGGCACGCGTGCCATAGGTTCGCCATCACGGGACTAAGTCAATTTCCCAAGTATCTAACATTAAGCTGCATAAAAGTCTCATAGGGACAAAAGTAGATTGAATGTTCCAAATGGAAGGAGCCATAGTTTGGACTTCAAAGAGTTATTAATGAAACTTATGAATACTTCAGTCATAAAACTAAATATAGTTTTATAAATCCCATGCAGAAATGCTATGTTTATGTATACCGAGGGAGCCAAATTGATATAGTGGTTAAGGCATTCAGGCTAGAAAGTGGGAGAATGTGATTTCCAGTCTGCCTTAGGCACAAAAGGCCTTGGGCCAGTCACTTTTCTCTCAGCCCTAAGAAGGCGGCAATAGCAAATCAATTCTCAGAAACATTGCCAAGAAAACTGGAGAGACCTGTTTAGGCAGTCTCTTTGAATCAAACATGACTGAATGGAAGAAGAAAAAAATATATACCCAAATATATATGTACCTAGCACCAAGTATATAAATACTACGACCATACATTTGTTAATTATATGATTTTTAAACCCTCCTAGTCCAAATCCTTTCTGATTTTATGGAAAATATATTCGTATTCTTTTTCAATGGATTCATATTATACCTTTCCTTTAAGAGTTAAATTATGTGCCTTTTCCATTTTTTTTAAAAAAAATTATTTATATGCCACCCTTCTCCGGAGACTCAGGGCGGCTTACAGTGCGTTAAGCAATAGCCTTCATACTTTTGTATATTTATACAAAGTCAGCTTATTGCCCCCACAATCTGGGTCCTCATTTCACCTACCTTAGAAAGGATGGAAGGCTGAGTCAACCTTGAGCCTGGTGGGATTTGAACTTGCAGTATTTGCAAGCAGCTGATCTTAATAAGCGTGAATTAGTCCACTGCGCCACCAGGACTCTATTAAAGTTACTTGTGAACAGTATCTATTTGTAAGATGTTTTTCCGAACAAAGGTAGCCTAAATTGTTAACAGTTAACTGAACACTTTAAAAAGGGCAGTCCAAAACCTAGATATTCTAAAGCTACCAAGTTATGCCTAATTTTGAGAAAAGGTTGTTTTGTAAATGTATACACATATAGCACCAACTCTCCTATATCACACTGTAACATGTTTTGTTTGGCTCCCTATTTTTCTTGGCCCTATCACCTTCCAAAGTGTAGTCTAATTTGCTACTGCTGCCAATCAGAGCTTAAATTACATGAGAATTGGAGCATGCATAGCTCCTTTACTTTGTTACTGCTTTCTTATCTACTGGTTTTAAAAGGCATGATTTGCTTGAACTCATGAGAAATGAAGGTCACAAGGTGAAACTTATGGTTTTACTTATGATCACCGAAGCATTTCTCTGTAATTTTCTCTATAATTTAAGCATTGTTGTAGTATTCTACTAGCTTCGTTCTCTTCTACTTACTCACCCATTCCTTTCTGGCATATTCAAGCAAACATTGCTTGATCCAGCTCTTTTCCATATTGTACCTAAAACTATAATACTTGGGGGGAAAGCTTCAGTCATTAGGGTCTTCTGCTGTCAGATATAATTGTTCTAAATTGCACTAAAATAATATTTTAATAATACATTGCCCAATCCATCTTTTTTTTCCTTAAGTACCTAGTTTTGAATTTGTTGGGTCACTATGTTCTACTTTGATTATTCACAGTTCTGCCTATGTAGCATTGATACCAATTTTAGAGAACAGAAATGATACAAAAGAAAATGGAAGATGCATTTGTAAGAAATTACTTAAAGTGACAAGAATGAAGTCATCTTTTCTTGCTTAAAATATTTACTCTTTGGATTCTTTTACAGCAGTCAAAAGCAGTCAATTCTTAAGCTAGTTCTAGCAGCACTAATATACCTTTGTTAGTGAACAGATTTAATGCAGTTCAAAAGTAGAAACTGATACTAGTGTAATTCTGGTTAATGGAAAGAATCACAATTTTTTGTAATTCTGGTTTATGGAAAGAATCACAATTATTTTTCAGTTTGAAAATCCTAATCCTGTCATTATCCTGTTAAAATGGATAAAATAACTGTATTTTGACTGGAAATACGCACCATGGGGCTGGATCATGAGAAAATAAACCTGTATTTGATTATAATATTTCACTACTGTCTATTAAATAGAGTGCTAAATGATAAGTGTGAGAAACTAATGCCTGGACTAGCCCATAAAAGAACTGGTCGTCTTCAGCTGTAAAATATTACAGTGGAATCTAGTAATTAAGTGAAGGGTATGATGAAAGACTTAAGCAGTCACGATGTGTACTCTGCAACGTACAGCAATTCTAGCATTGTTATAATGACTGCCTCGGGATGAGTCAGAAACCAGGTATGCATAGCTGGATGCATGAACTGTTGTTAATGGTTTTACACTTTAGTCATCTTCCACATGGGTGGTAAATCCAAGAGGTATACAGTTTCAGTCCTTTATATCAGATATTGTTGGATTTCATTTAAAAACTGGTTTTTTTAAAAAAAAAATCTATTTTATATCTCGTATATTTAAAATTGAGATGCTAAAAAATGTAACCAGATTTGATCAAGTAAAATTTAACCTGAACATGTTTAAGGTTGGATAATAATATCCAATACTAAGTTAATTAAATTTATGTTCCATTGAAATTAAATTTAATATGTGTGGGTGTTTTTCTTTCCAATTTTGTAATTTATGTAATTAAAAGTGTAAACCTTTTTATGGTTCTATAAATACTTATAAAGGACCGTAATAAGGTCATTTTAAAGTATTTAATAAAACCGACACAATGTTCAAGGGTAAATATCCAAAGGTTTGCATCTTTTAAATAAATCCAAATCATGTTGTGTTTATTACTATACAAACTATCTGAAAATGAAGCCTAATTTTAGTATAAAGCAAACTCTACTTTTACATAAATTTTACAACTAAAAAATAAATATCCCACAAACACATTAATGGCCATTGGAAATAATCACTGTATAAAATCTCTTCTTTCTGAGATAACTATTATAAAATACAAAGCAATGTGATTCATACATTGTTAAATTATGAATTATGGTCTTAAAATGATAGTATTTTGCTTATATAACATGTTAATCCCAAAGTTCATTAAATCTGTAAACATTTTCTTCATGTTATGATGTAACATGATTTCTTTTGGTAATCTTGAGTCTTTTTGCAACTATATACGGTAAAATAGTTTTTCTTTTTTGTGGCACTTTTGTATTGTCATATCATCTTGTTGTATGATTTGTTGTTGTAATTTGTTCTTCTTGGCAATCATTGACAGATTCATAAACCATCTGTAGACTTTTATAACAATTTTCTTTCAATTGCAGCTTGATGTAAATTGTATTGTATCATAGGTTTTTTCTCATTGTTCTACTTTGAAGTTTTACACCCATTTTATCATACAATTTTAAATTTCTTAATTTTTGTCTCCATGTCATATCTGAGTAACAATTTGCAAATGTATCCTAATAAATGATTCTGTTTCATATCCTGTCATCTTTCTCAGCATCTCTCTTTTTTATTTTCCAGTTATTTTCCAGTAAATCATAGAAGATTCTTTCTTTCATTAAGCAATTAAAAAACTTTCCTAATAGCCTCTTCTATATTTTCTGATGTGTGGAAACTGTTCCATTCTTCCCAGCCACTAGAGACACTGACAAATGTAATTTTGTCAGAAATTTTTTGAGACGTCGTGCCTATAAGAAACACAATACGATTCAAAATGAATTCACAATCGGGGTTAAAAGTAATAAAGTGATTTTCTAACTTTATAGAAAATTATCCAATCTAATTATGAATTGAATTTAAAGAAGGATGCTAACCCATCATCATTTATATATCTATCAATATGTATATAATTAAACCATAATTCATTAACATTCATCTTATAAATAATTATGGTTTAAAAGAGACCCAGAGTAAAACAGGGCTGTTTAGTAATCTTGTATAATAGCTTCCAATTTGATTTACAATAGATTAAGCCAGGGGTGGGTTCTAAATATTTTTACTACCAGTTCTGTGGGCATGGCTTATTTTGTGGGCGTGGCTTTACGGTCATGTGACAATTCTTTAGGATTTAGCAGAAGTACTGGTCTACCAGGCTTTTAACTGCTTGCAGAGCTGTACCAGTCTACCCATTAATACACTGGTCTACTCATATATTGTTGCAGGCACTGGTCTACCCATTTATTTTTGCAGGCACTGGTCTACCACCAAACTGCCTTTTACCACTGATCAGCTGTAGGGCGGCCCTTTGAAGCCCCATGGCAAGAGTTTAAACAGTTTTTCCTTATAGAACATCAGCTGGGACTCAGGAGGCAGCAATAGATTGAGGGTGGGGCCAAATAAAAGGTAAGAATAATGCGGGAGGGTGGGGTGATGGGCGGGGGGGAGAACCAGTTTGGTGACATCATATCTTCACCGCTACCAGCTTGGCGTAACCGGGCCGAACCAGGAGGAACCCACCACTGGATTAAGCTGAATGAGTGGGTCTTTGTTCAATAATAACAACTTGTAATTTTAGTAGCAGTCAACTTCAGTACATAGGCAACAGGGGTGGCTACTACTTACCTTTACTACCAGTTCGCAGTGGGGCTGCGCGCACGCGTGTGCTCTTCTGCACAAGTGCAGAAACGTTTTGATGGGGTCGGTGGGCGGAGCCACCCGCCAGTTTTAATACCGGTTCTATAGAACCGGTGTGAACCGGGGGCAACCCACCACTGATATGCAATGGTAATTTCCTTCAGATTTGATGGATCATTTCAAATCCTTATGAAGCATAATAATGCTCTTTTTTGAGTGGGAGGATTGTTTTGTTTTGGTCTGTGGAATGAAGCCATTCTGTTTTTAGTATAGCAACACTAGCCTTCTGGTAGTAACCTCTTCCTCATTAGTGATTTCTAGTATTAAAACATTGTGGCAAATAAGCCCATTTTCATTACTGTTTATTTGCAGTCCTATTTAGACTATGCTTGAAGTCTATTGGAAATCATTAGTGAGGAAATTGCCACCAGCAAAAGAATAGTATCTCTTCATCATTTATAGTTATGATTTTGCTAGCAGAACATCTTTCTATATAATTGATCATATTATACCTATTGACTTGAATGTCAACATCCAATAACTTATTAAGCTTCCATGGGAATTTCTGAGTACAGTTTTCTATGATCACACTGTTGGGGGTGAAATATAAAACTTTTAGGTTTCATAACAACAGATCTTGCCTTCATTTCTGATTGTTTTATTGTTTTTAAGAGATTTCTGCTTCTGGTTAAAAACCTACTCTAATATGGTGGAGGTCTCCCTTTTCTTGCTCTTTATTAATCCAGATCGCGATGTTGCTCTCTATGGAGGGGTTGGTGGTGGTGTTCAAATTCAGCTTTGAAAATAATTAAAGGGTTACAACTTTTACCCGGGTGGATTTTTTGAACTCCTAAACTGGGATGTTCCATTTACTGTACAGCACCGGGGAAATAATAGTACCAAAATAAAATAAAATAAAAATGGTTTCTTCCGAGCCAGTCGAGGTATCCCCAAACGTGTAGCCCTTTGTTATCCAATTACAGAAAAAGAAAGTTTTTAACCCTTCGTCTTCCGATTAGGTGGGCTTTAGCGCATCGTAATAAACGGAAGGGGAGAAATACTGCATCATTCAAAGTGTGTTTGAAATGTATTTCGGAAGAGTTCGGGAAGTAGGACGGTGCTTTTAAGGTGTCCCGAAGCAGTCTTAAGACCTGCAAGGAGCAAGGCAGGAGAAACCGCTGGGCGCTTCGCCGCATGCATGCCTTAACGTGACGCCTGAAACTTCAAGCGTAGAAAGGTTTCCACCAGGCCCCTCAGAGTGGCGGTGTGGAACTACATTCTTTCTCTGCCAGGGGCTGGCTTGAAAACGAGGAGGAGGAGGAGGAGAAGGAGGAGGAGGGAAAGGCGGCGGCTCTTGGAAGTTTTGTCTGGGCTGTCTCTCGCTTTTGTGTCCATCTTCGGTTGAGTAATAAGAAGGAAAGTCCCGGACAGGCTCTTCGCTCTAACGAGCGGCTGGAGCCTAAATGGTGGCAGATTCGAGGACCAGCTCCGACGTTGTGGCTGCTATGAGGCGGCTTTGTTTCGCGGTCCAGGCTCTTTGCCTCAAGTGATGGGACCCACCGCGATCGCTCCTGCTCCTGCTAGAGCAACGTGTTCTTTCCGCCCTGCGCTCGCCCAGCGGCACAGCCAGCAACTCTTCGCCAGTAGCGGCCGTTGCCGCGGACCGGTCTCCGCTACCCGTTTTCTGAGTGTCCCGTGAAAAGACCGCGGGGACCGGCGCCGCACTCTCAGGGCCTCTGGGTGACCCGGCTGGCTTTCGGTTCTTCCAGCGGAACGAGTGGAAGCAAGCCGCTTTCTTTTGTGTTTCGCTTTCTGTCGGATGGTCCCGCAGCGCGGCCAGGGAAGCCCCCTTCGGGATAACCTGGAGGAAAAGGAAAACAAAGCTTTTGGGCTGCTGCTGCTGCTGCTGCTGAACTCTTTTCTTCTTCGCCTTTCTGACAATAGAAGCTCCAGTTGAGAAGCCGGGACAATTCTCTTCAATCGATTCAGGGATGATTTAGGACACCGCTGTTTTTACATTAAGCTGATTTTGGATTTACAAATTGGAAAGTGTTGGAAGCTTTTTTGGAAAAGTCTTCCCTCTCCCTCTTTGCTATCAGCTTTCCCGTTTGGCATGAGACTATCGACAGGCTCCACCACCTGGAGACAATGTTTGCAGAGTTTGTTCATGCCTATCTCTTTGGATTGATATGTCTTTCTTCAGGTAACCCTGCTCCCTATATGATTTTTTTTAAAAAAATACACCAAAGGTTAAGTTTTCTCCTGCCTGTTTTCAATTCGGAGAAATCAGGCAATATAAAACACTTCGCTTCATACTAATATAAGTAGACCCTGATGCAAGTTTTTGAATCTGGAAACTATGGGTGATGTATTGAAAGTATTTCATTGTAATCTTCGGATTGTCCTGTAGTGACCATTTTAAAGTTTTAACAATGTTAAATGATCTGTGCAACTTCAATTCTCCACCGTCTTCTCACTTTTTCCTGATTGAGATAACTTTCAGTCTTTTGGGGTAACGATCTTCTTTCCTTTTCTTCCCAACCCACATAGGTAGGCACATGGTCTGGTTTTCACCTATGTTTGGAAATAAAGGCAGGCATTTGGTACTAGAAGAACTGGTTTGGGGCCTTTGCACTGGGCAGCCCAGTCTGGATACTAAATAAGCATCTAAGAGGTTGGCTAAGTTCTAGGCCTATATTCTTGATTGCAAAAGTCTTCAGGTTTTTAGTGCTACTGTCCTATCCTGTGACTCAATCAGGTCTTCTATTATAGGAATGTATACAGTAATGTTTAAACACACTTATGGGCCCTTTCTGCAGAGGAATAAAAGTTGGTGTGTATCCTGCAGCATAAACTATTCTTCTTCTTCTCCTACCCCCCCCCCCAGCTCCATCTTGCTTACATCAGTCATTCTGATTGGTGAAGGCAGTTTTATGAATGCAAAAGCTATAATTAAAGTAGGCATAAAAACCTTACAACTCTTTTCCCTTCTGCTATGATGTAAATAGCTGTAAATTAGATTCAGAAATTTTAAAGTGGAAGGGAAAAAATGTTGGAAGACAATTTTGAAACACATCTTTATTGACTGTGTTAAATTGCTGGAGGGAGGCAACAGGATTA
Source organism: Ptyas mucosa (assembly GCA_012654045.1). Lineage (NCBI taxonomy): Eukaryota > Metazoa > Chordata > Lepidosauria > Squamata > Colubridae > Ptyas > Ptyas mucosa. Next base: position 2,580 of record WNWU01015550.1, on the reverse strand, counting down.
TTGTCATGGATGAAGACAAGTGATCACTATATGGATGTGTGTGGTGTGTGTATGTACATATGCATACATTAATATTCATATGGGTGCAAGTTTAATTATGTTAATTTAGTTTACTGCCAGCTAAAAGGACAATTCAGTCCTACAGCAGTTTGATTGTGAGTTACCAGCCCTTGAAAGAAGTGGATTTCTGAAGAATTTGTGCTTGGAATCAAATCCATCTTTGCAACATAGGCTGTGAGTGTTCACAGAACCATGTATCCATTAATGTGTTTGTCTGGAAGTATTGTAACTCTGCATAGATTTAAAGCTTATTCTTTTATATCTGCACAGGACAGTCCTCTTTTAAGCAAATTGGAACCTTTGTGGAGATATACCATATTCACATGTAGGTGTGCAGTTACTTTGAAAGAATATATGAAATGGCCTAGTGTATGAATAGTCAGAATCTTGACTCTTGCATGTATCACCATGGCGTAGTGGTTAATGCATCAGGCTAGAAACCTGGAAAGTATGAGTTCTAATCCACCTTACATATGAAAGCTGGCTGGGTGACTTTGTGGCAATCACTCACTCACTCTCTCTGTCAGCCCAACTCATTTTACAAAGTTGATGTTGTGGAGAAATAAGAGAAGGTGAGTATTGAGTATGTTTGCTGCTTTGAGTTATGTGTAAAAATAATAAAAGCTGGATTAAAAAAAACTCTAAATAAATTACCTGAAGTATTGTAACTCTGCATAGATTTAAAGCTTATTATTTTATATATGTGAAAGATGGTCCTCCCATGGATTTCTGCCTCTGTCTGGCAGCCTGACAAGTGTTAAATAATTCAGTTTGATGATAAAAAAAAAATTGTTATAATCCCATGAAAGCTATTCCCTTGATCAAATATGAGAACAGTCTAGAGAACCATTTTCCACCTACACAATAGGAAATAACCCATAAGATAGAGTTACTGTTTTGTGGGGCAGCTGACTGCTGCTCTGTGAGAACAGGACAGGTGATTAGTTGAATCTTTCTTTTCCCTTAAATTCTTGAGTAATGTGGTTTAGGGAATTTCCATTATTTTACCACACGGTTGAATATAAATCAGTCCCGAAGAAAAAGTAGATTGGCTTGGCTCTTTAATTCAGATGGGGCTCTTTAAATTATATTCAAGTCTCAGTGTGATCAGTTGTGGGTTTTTTGCCTTTTTTCAGGTTCATTCTTATGTGAATTACAAATAAAATACGGACAAGAATAAAAAGTTTCATTAAGAAGATATGAAGATTCTAGGTTATTAATCATTTTTATTTTTAAAAAGTTGATCAGCATTGGAAATTCTATAGACAACATAGTCTTGCATCAAAAAGGTATAGTTATTTAATTTTAAAAAGGTTTCCAGCTTTTTAATTGTCCTTTATAGAAATTTTATGAGATATTATAGTGACATTTGCTTTTTCTTATGTGTTTCAAATATAGATTGATATAGCTAGGTGAATGCATAGATAGCTTGGGATCCTGGATAGGATAGGATTTATGAACTTTCCTAACCAATGGATAATTGAAAGGCTTATATTTATCCTGTAGTTTCCTAATAGTAAATGCCAAAAATCTAAATGCTGGATACATTTACCATTTTTAAAATTTTCATTTCTGATTTACTATTGTTATGGATAAAATTAAACCATACTGAAAATTCTTTGGGTAAAATTGTAATGTAATTTTAACCCAATAAGTATTTGGTAAAAATTTATGGAGCAAAAACTTATAGACAGTAGTAGAGTTTATTACATTATTACTGGAACTCAGTGGAATTTATTCCTAGTGAGAACTGCAACAGTGGAAAAGGAGGGAACTATTTGTAGAATATCATGGTAAAAGTTCTCTCAGCAAGACCAACTATACATAGATTTTCAAGCAATATATTCATTTATTTTATCATTTACCTCAACTGTAATATTTCCTAGGAGAACACTGAATGTCAGGTTTGAACATATAAAACAAAATATTATTGATTTAAAATATTATATAGAAAAATAATAGAAATAAAGCATTTTTAACAGTATTTGTGTCTGTCAGTATCCTTAACAAGAGATCCTGAATTCTTTACAAGCATATTTGTATAATTCTATGAGTAAACTGATGATTTATTTGGAATTATAATTGGTCAAGATGATATACATTGAGTTTTTAATAATTACATTTTAATCTATAGATCACATGAGTTCACAAACTTTGTGGTACTGAAGACACTTGATGTAGTTCCACATTTCTGCAGTTTTAGTATGAAGCAAACACTAGAGCAAATTTTGACAGTAAAATGCTCTATGTATTGCCCATAGCTGCCTGGGATGATTATCCTGAGATTAAGATCCCTATCTTAATATTGTGCTTCACAAAGTGTTATTATACAGAAAAAATATTACTTAAATACTGTTTTTCAATTAGGGTAGGTGAGCAAGTTTAAATATTCCTGCTAATTAAAAATCTGTGACTGACATAGTTACCCTTGATAATTCTTGTAGTTATCCCTTATTATGTTTATCTTTACTGGATTCTATTCTATTCTATTCTATTCTATTCTATTCTATTCTATTCTAT
>WNWU01015549.1:0-34565 GCA_012654045.1 Ptyas mucosa | reverse complement strand
TGCCTGCCTGCCTGCCTGCCTGCCTGCCTGCCTGCCTGCCTGCCTGCCTGCCTTCCTTCCTTCCTTCCTTCCTTCCTCCCTCCCTCCCTCCCTCCCTCCCTCCCTCCCTGGTATCAGGAGAAATTCTTTTTCAGTCACACGGATTTACATATTGCCTTTCAACCGGGGTTTCTGGCAAAATAGTCAACTGAAATGGTCTTGCTTCTTTTATGCAATGTATCTTCATGGTCTTGAAGCATCAGGTACTCCTGCCACAGCTATTGCCTCTTTTATTCTTTAGAGCAATTCCTATTTTTCTATTATGGATTGTGAATCCTCACTGGTGATATTTCCCTCACATTAGTTTCAAGGGCCTTTTGGGCCTCATATCTGGCTCTTTTCCCAGGCTATGGGCTGGGATGATCAGAGCTCCTGCTGAGTGAATGGTAGTTTACGTGTTGATTGGAATTGCCATCTGTTTGCTGTTTATGAGGATTGTTATTTTTATATTTCAACCTAAATTGATTAATTGGATGAATAAAAATAAATAAATAGCTGTATATTTACATCTAAACATGAATGTTTGCATACCATATAGGGTTTAATATGGGCAAAATGAAAAGTTTGATGGATCCCAACTGCTTTTCTCCTCTTAACACTTTTTTTAGTATTGTTCAGTAGCTTTTTTTCTCCACATGTCTGGAACTTAAGGGAGGTTTACAACTTCAGGATGGGGAGATCTGACTTGCCCTGAAAACTGACAATATGAGCTGTTAACCAGTGTATGATGAAACATCTAACAGATTAATCTTTAGAAAAGATAAGAGAAATTGGAGCAAAATTGTTGTAGGAAAAAATAATAATATAATATTAAGAATATAACAGGTAGTCCTCGCTTATCAACCCATGAGTTCCTTGCCAAATGACATCATGAATTAAAACATCATGTGACTATATCCAACTTACAGTCAGTTTCAGCTATAGTCATTAAGTGAATCACCCATGGTTGTCAAATGTGATATAATGTAACTTTGACTTCTTGCTGGCTTCCTCATTGACTTTGCTTATTGCCAGTCACAATGGTGTAACCCAGGAGTGTCAAACTCATGTCGTCACGGTGGCATCACATGATGTATTGGGACTTTTTTTCCCTTCGCTAAACTGGGCAGAGGTGGTGCCAGTACATGACACATCCGGCCTGCGGCTTGCAAGTTTGACACCCGTGGTATAACCTATAAATATGTGCTGGTTTGCAATCATTTATTATTATTTATTAGTTATTAGTTAGACTTCTATACCGCTTCATAGTGCTTTACAGCCCTTTCTAAGCGGTTTACAAAGTTAGCATATAGCATATTGCATAATAGCATATTGCATTAGCATTAGCATATTGTCCTCAACAATCTGGGTCGTCATTTTACCCACCTCGGAAGGATGGAAGGCTGAGTCAACCTTGAACCGGTGAGATTTGATCTGCTGATATGCTGAAGTAGCAGTCAGCTGAAGTAGCTGCACTACTGGACTCTAACCACTGCACCACCAGTCATGATCACGTGACTGTGGGAATGCAGCAATGACTCCATATTCAAGGACTGGTTGTAAACTTAGTTTTTCAATGCTGTTGTAACCTCAGTTGGAAAGTGAGGATTTACTTGTATAGCCCTAATTTTATTAGCAATCCTGCTTTAAACCATGTCTTTGGTTAAATAAAGTACTGTTTATGAGAAGGTAGCACTTTTCCCAGTGTATTATTTAAGCTATTGCAATACAGCAATATTTCACTTGGAAGTGCTTGAATTTTCTACACGTCTGCTTCTGATTTGAAAGGCCTCGTGTCAGGTCTGTCTTGTGTTGCACTGTCTTTCTTAGTTGCCATCTTCAGTCTAGTAACTGCATCACAGGTTTGTTTTTTGACCCACAAAATATTCATTTTAACCTAAAACAAAATAAATTTATATATTCATAAATGTAATGATCTTCCCAAGTGGGAGTTTCTTGAGAATCATGTTGAACAAGCACAGCAAAAATGACTGTAAAATTGGGTGTGAATCATTTAATGGATACATTGCTTTCTAACAGAAGTTCCAGTCCCAATTGTGGTTATTACTTGATGATTATTTCAGGGAAGACCACCAGCAGCACCATATTCTACTAGTGAAACATTTTAACTAGTTGACATGACTGCCAAGTTATGAAATAGTACAGAATAGTAGTGCTATTCCACTAATTTTCTGCTTGTAGGCTGCTGTGTTATTTTAGTTGGTACTGGGGAAGAGGATGCTGGGCTAGGTAGTCTTTTAGTGTATTCCGAAATATCCTTTCCTATTTTAAAAGAAATGAAATAATGAAGAATTAAGTTAAAAGTAAATTTAGTAAAATAAATAAAATGTTGCTTCAGTTAAATGTTATGGGGAAGTAACAGGTAAACGAAAGATCATCTCTGCTTGTGCAGTTTACATTCCAAGTTCCTCAGTGACAATGAAAGTTTAAAAGTATTTTTGTTAGACTGTTCATTTAGATTACAGACTCCATTAGGGAATAATCATGTTGATTTACCTGCAAAAGGGTCACACCTTTTATTCTTTAGTGCCTCATTAACCTGGAGTTTTCTAATGCTTCTTGAATGTTGGGAATGTTAACTTTAAAGTTTCACTATGACTGAGGTTGGCCACATTCCTTTAGGGATTTGTTACTAATCCTTTAAAAGGCTGTTTGAAATATTTTGTTTTCTAAAAGTATAGATGTGTCTGCAAAATTGCTCCTAAAATTTTGCTTTTCTGCTTTCTGTCACAGGAGCTAATAACTCACATAACCCAGAGCTCTGTAAACCACTATATGGGTGTATCTATTATGCAGTAGAAAACCACACACAAAACCCCACCTTCACTGCATGTTTGAATAGAACTCAAGCAGAAAAATTCAACAGTGTCTACATGGCAGGTTTTTGAAGAAGCTTCTGGAAAGGAATTAATAAATTGTACTTTTATCCTTTTCCTCCATGGAAAAATCCTTTAATTCATACCAGACTTTGTTTCTTTTATGTTATATTCATCACTTCAGTTGCTTACTTACAAACTTGCAGTATTTCTGTCAACATAGACCTGCATATATCTATTCAGAATTAAGTCTCAAATCTTCTTTTCAGGTTGACATATATACAACTGTGCGACTATACAAAATACAACATTTAAATTATTTTGTTATACTCGACTTACAACCTTTCATTTAATGACTATCTGAAGTTAAAATGCACTGAAAAAAGTGATTTATGACCTTTTTCACACTTACAACTGTTGCAACATTCCCATGGTCATGTGATCAGAATTGTGCTTGACAGCTAGTATATATTTATCATAGCTGCATTGTCCCAGGGTCATGTGTCACCATTTGTAACTTTCCCAGCCAGCTTCCAACAAGCAGAGTCAATGGAGGAAACCAGATTTGCTTAATGACTGCATGATTCACTTAACAACTGCAGTGATTCACTTAACAACCCTGGCAAAAAGGGTGTAAAATAAGGCACAACTCATTTAACAATTGCAACTTTTCTGTAGAAAATGAGAAATTACATAGCAAAATGAAGAAAAAAAGCAAAGCTCTAGATTAGGGATGTCAAACTCAATTTCATTGAGGGCTGCATCAGAGTTGTGTTTGACCTCAGGGGGCTGGATGGACATGGCCAGGGTGAGCATGACCAGCTCAACATCACTCATGTCAGGGTCACCTGTGGTGGCCAAGGCGAGGCTGGAGGGATCTTCCTGCAGTCCTCTGCCAGCAAAAACGGAGCTCCATTTTCTCTGGCACAGGCACCGCGGGCCGGTTCTTCGCTATTTCCAAGAACTTTGGCACAGGCCAGATCTAAGCACCTCACAGGCCAGATCCGGCCTGCGGGCCTTGAGTTTGATACCCCTGCTCCACCATAAATCCAATCTTAATTGGATGGACCAATTGTGTCATTAATATTTTTGTTGACAAAAGACCAAATTACTAAATTTTACTGCAGCACAATAATTAAACTCAAGTATAATTAGTCAGTTATGGTAGTAATACACACACACATACACAAATACACTGCAACAGTAAATTCAGGGACTTGTGTGTAGAGTCTAATGCTGTATTGGCATTGGGAATCAGGTTAGTGAGTTAGTGGGGATTTTGAGGACTTAACTGCTGTAGTATCTTAGAGAAATTGATTATCATCCTTTTGTTTGCCCATGGTGAGCAACATTATCTTAAATGATTTCAATTAACTTCAGAGTTCAGTTTCCAAATCAGGGTAGCTATTCAGCCTCAATGCAGTTTCCTCATAGTAGCAGCAGCTTTGGAAGATAGTTGTAATATGGAACATTAAAAGGCTTGAATATTTGCTAGTAAGCATTACCAAAATATTTATCTGCTTGCTACTAAGAAGTATGTAGCTTTATAGGTCGGCAAAGTAACCGTTCCGCTTTCTTTTTTCCTTTGATTTGCATAGTCATATATGATGAGGTTGATCAGATGAATAAAGAAACTGATTCCTAACTACAGTCTTCATTAATTTATGAATAGGTGACCTGTTAAGATCATGTTTCAGTTGACTTCCAGAAAGGCTGATACAACTATGGATAAAATTAAGCTGATTTTTTAAAATATGTAATTAGGGACATTCATATTAAAACATTTTAGTGTTTTGTCTGCCAAATATATCTACAATTTTAGAAGTAATACAATGCTAGAGATCAGGATAGGTATCTGATATCATCTGGACATTTTAGACTTCACTTTTCATGATGTTCTGTTTGCTGTGCCATCTTAGTTCATGAATTAAGTCATAATACAGTTGTGGTTTGATTTAGTATATTTATAATCTATTTTGCCTTGCAAAGCACAATTCATGTGTTAGTGTGGTATTGAAGTACACCAAAAATGTTTCTTGAAAAGATCATCTGTTAGTGTAATGTGCGAACACCATCACATTCATATTGATGACAAGGTTATTTTAATCTGTGTGTAGAGCATCTCATTGCCTATTGCTATAATTTATTGCTTGTCTGAAATTAAACTTACATCTTGTATTTAATTGCATTGTTTTTAATCTATACAGATTGAAACCAGACTCCCAAATTGACAAGCTTTCTCTTAAAACTGCTTGACAAACACAGTATGATTAAGATAGTAACATTTCTCCCTTAAATTGTATTAGTAAAGTATAACAAACCATCAAAAGAGAGAGAATATAGTAAGAAACTATACACATTGCAATGATTAAAATAAACTAAACATAAAGGGAAATAATAAACAGGAAAGGAAGAAAAATCCTTATGTTTATTAAGTCTATATAAAAATATTTTGTTTAGTGCTCTCCATTTGAGAAAATAGAAATGTATGAATTCACAAATTGATAAGGATCATTTAAATAAATTTATTTTGCTATCTACATAAAATATTTCACAATAGAACTAAGACTGCAACATGACCCACATTATAACTGACCGTAGGGTTGACAATACATCACCCTTAACATATTGAAGGTATTGCTTTGACTCTGAACTTCATTGATATTTTATTGAGGCCTCAAACCCTCCAATGCAGTGTGGTTGCAGAGAATGTGTTAGCTGTGAACCATCTTATGATCTGCTATGTCCTTCAGATTCTGAATATTCAGTTGAGTTCCTGTGTATTAAAAAGTTGCCAATTCCTGTTAGGTATCCTTATTAACTATTTACGGTCACTAAGGATAATTATACAGTATATCTTTGTGGTTTATTTTTTTTTAATCTAAGCTCAAACATTTTAATACTAGTAGAAATTAAAAATGTAATTTGAATTTTTAGGTTCACGTCTTCGTCAAGATGATTTCCCACCTCGAATTATGGAACATCCTTCGGATTTAATTGTTTCTAAAGGGGAACCAGCAACGCTGAATTGCAAGGCTGAAGGCAGACCAGTTCCAACGATTGAATGGTACAAAGGAGGAGAAAGGGTTGAAACTGATAAAGATGATCCTCGTTCGCATCGGATGTTGCTACCGACTGGATCTTTATTTTTCTTACGTATAGTTCATGGCCGCAAAAGTAGGCCTGATGAAGGAGTTTATGTCTGTGTAGCCAGGAATTACCTTGGTGAAGCTGTGAGTCACAATGCATCATTGGAAGTAGCAAGTAAGTTTCCATTTTTTTTGTTTGGCATCTAGATAGAAAACAGTAGAATTATTGTTTTGATGTAAAGATAGAATGAGAAATAGTTATATGCACTGACTGGAATCATATCCTTTGCATAAAAACAGATGATATATCTAATCAAGTGAATGGATAACAATCAGTATAATCAAAGCGTCCTGATTTGCAAGTATAATTTATGAAGCCACTATATATGCATTTAGAAAAAAAGGTTTTGAACAATACCCCCTTTGCTATTATAAAAAAAAAGGTTGCGTTATCTGGATATAATAATGAAACAATTTTGAAATATTTTAGTAAGTCCAGAATTTTTTCAAACTAATATAAACTGGGCAAAGCGTATGCCTACTGAAAAATGTAGAAATAATGTAAAAGCAATTATTTTGTCATTCATTCTAGTAAAATTGCATCGATAATATATTTAAATAATGGCATATTTATTCAATAATTACATGTCTAAGATTTATTCTAAGCTCTCTAGTTCATCTACACATGGAGTAGTATCATGCAAATGATATTGTGTTAGGTGTGATTTTTTTGTGGCTTCAGATAAGTACAGTATACAAGTCATACTTTATTTGGCAAACATTATCAGTGTGACTACTACATTCTGTAAAGAATATATATACTGAAGTACTGGTATATCCACAGTATGTGCATAAGATTAGTTATATCCACATTATGTGCATAGGGTAAGCAATATCTAGATTAGGTTCCACAGTCTCTTTGCATTTTTCTCTGATAATTGGAATAATTAAGTGTACATCATGATTTGTGCAGATAGGAATATAGCAATAGAAATAGCAGATAGATTATATGCCACACTGTGGTGCTTTACAGCACTCTTTGAGCAGTTTATAAATTAAGCATATTGCTCCCAAAAATCTGGTCCTCATTTTACCGACCTCGGAAGGATAGGAATCAACCTTGAACCCGTGAGGATCGAAATCCTGGCTGTAGGCAGAATTAACCTGCACTACTGCATTCTAACCTCTGTGCCACCATGGCTCATATATATTTCTTTTTATATTTGTAAAGGTCTGTGATTGGTACCTACATTTTTTAAATAATATACATTGAATTCTGCATATTGTTATAAACGTTAGAGCTTGGTTGTAAAGATTAAAGTTTGATAACATCTCTTTCTCTTAAGTGATTACAATTTCATATCATTTTCCTCTGTCATTCGAGTTCTAAACAGTGGTTTTTGACTTGTGGTAGCTACAACTCTTTATACAGCTGTTATTTTATTTTATTTTTTTCTAAATGCATGCATGTCACAGAAATCCATACATTCATTATATATAATATTTAAGTACTGTACTAGTTCTGTGCTACTGTAGAATGTTTGCTGGAGATCATTTATTTATTTATTGCTACAAATAAGCCATTCCAACAATTTGGAACAACACACAATAACTTTAAACAAAAATCATAGCTTCATTAAAGTTTGAAACTACTAATTTGTTTAAAGAGTTTTTAATTAATATCTTTACATGTATAAAGTATCCTCAACTGGTAAAAAGAAGGATAGAAAGAAGTAAAAAGTGCAAGAAAGAAAAGAAAGAAGAAGAAAAAGGAAAATAATAAGGGAAATGAAAAAAATTATAGAAGTGATGTTCAACTTTAATCACAAGTATAAAATTTAATGATATTTCACATCATGAAAGGCTACAGATCTTTATTTTTTCATCTCTTATCCCATCCTTCATTTGTCAGTTGTAAATTCCTTTTAGTTTCATCTATCTTGTCAGATAAAATTTATTCTAGGTGTTATTTCTTCAACATCTTTTGGACATAGTCTATTAATAGAAGCAGACTTTACTGATATTGTTGATGTTGTGGCTAATATTTTCTGATTCCTTTGTAAGTCTCCATTTTATTTCTTAGAACATTTTCAAACATTTTTCAGAATTGCAAATTTTTTCTTTGCATGAGTAAGTAAGAAAGACAGAAATATCAATCATTTGCCCTGTGATAAATAGAAGGCAATGGATTGGACCACCCAAGCAGGAACTGTTTAGTGGATTTAGTTCTGCTGTGGTTGGCATAGCTCTACTGAGGCCATGGTTGTGTGCTGGAAAGGAAAGTAATGAAACCGTAGACAAAATTATACCTTAAGTGAATCAAACAGGGCATAGAATGAGATAATAGGAAAAAATTCAACTGGACATGGTAAGAGCTCATTTTGGGCCTCAACAATACCAACAACACTTTACTCTTATTTCATCTGCAGACTACCATCCAGCAGATATTTTCTGAGTCAGGTTCTACTAAGGAAGATAGGGCAGGAAGATAATTTGATGGATCTTTGTATGGAATTTGCTAAGCATTTGGAAAACAAAATTGCTCAGATCATCTCAGAGTTAGATCCCAACTAGACAAATACGAAAGAGTTGACTGAAGCACAGTTTTCCAAATTAGCTGAGATATGTTATTCCTAAGTAATTATATAGATTATCTATAATTTATTATCTATAAATATAATTGTTTTTGTAGATTATCTATGAGGAGATAGTGACCTTCTTCATAATGTTTAATCCCTCAGTGACGTCTGATGCCATATGGCAATGTATTCTTCTGAACTCCCTAACACAATTAGAAGAAGAGCACATTGTGCTGCATGGTAGTGGACTAGTTCTGGTGGTGGCAAGATGTGAGTAGGGTTGCAGTTCTAGGCTTTTTAGTTGTGTGTTTTACAGAATGTAATGCACTCCTTTTTAACACTGACTTGAAGATATTGGCTGAAATCATCCATAAACATAGAGTCAGATATTATCAATACAATGATATGCAACTTTACATCTCACTCTATAAATCTTAGCCATTGATGTGATAAAATGCTCTCCAAGTGCCTGGAGGCAGTTCAAATCTGGATTAAATTAAGGCTGAATCCCAGAAAGATGGAGTGGCTTTCAATTTGTAAGCAATTGAGTTCCAGAAAGATTCCGTCATCAATTCTGGTTTGGTTTTGGTTTTATTATGCTGATCTAATTAGTATCTTGAGCATCATCCAAAATCAAATACCCTGATGTCAGAGTAGGCAGCAGTTTTTACAAGAAGGTCCTTTTTACAGCTATATCTAGTTGCCAGATGCGGTAACGTCTGGAATTGAAAGCTTTATTCATAGTTATTCATGCCTTGTCACTCTCAGTTGGATTATTGTAAAACATCCATGTAAGATGAACGGAAAAATATTCAAAGGTTCAAGTGTAGAATTTAGCAGTTTGGGTAGTCATAGGTGCTTATTGTATCCTTGTAACAGTGCTGGTTTGAGAGTTCCGCTGGTTTTCCAGATTCGCTACTCCAACAATCCACGCATATATTGTATCAGGCTGTACTTGGTCTAGAGGACAATCATGGCTGATTCTGCCCTGTCTTCAGACATAGAGCATGAGCCCGTCCACCCTCCAAAGTGCATAAATCTAAGCACTTGGGATCAAAATGGGTCAAGACTGTTTCCAGTCATAATTCAACCAAGGCTAAGTCATCATCTTCTTCTGGGACTTCCAAAAGGGTTAAGGATGCAGAACGGTGCCATAAGGTGCTGGAACACCAATTTGACAAAGCCAAGCAACTGGCTTCTGGGCATCTGGGAGTTGCTGTAGCTAGAGATGTTTTGGTCAGCTAGCTGGTTCCTGGGGCATCTAGTGATACTGTTGTTCAACATAGACAATCAGTGGGGAGGACACATGACTTGCCTTTGATGATAACTCATGATCAATTGGCAGAGGTTCCCATAACATCTGCAGATAGCTGTAGGGGCCCAGAAGCTACCTTCACTCTGACCGCAGTGAGGCTCTGTGCGGGTGACGACCAATGAACTGGTCAGAGTCTGGATGTTCAATCTGTAATATCTGAGGCTATTTCTAAGATTTTGGCTGTTACTAGTCAAAGGAGTACACATTTGCCTCCCAATGAGGCTATGTCTAGACCTCAGGCTCCACTGCATGTGTCTAATGCCCCTGACTTTCCTTCTGACCATGATTCTTCTCACAGTGATGATTCACTCCATGAAGAGGACTTTCATGGGGAGTTTGAACTGTCCAAGGATGAAGGGATGGCGCCAAATACTCCAGCCTTTGCTGGCCTATTCCGCCCTTCACTTTTCAGATTGCTGTTGCACAAGGCAAAATTAACCACTGATATGGGAGTTGATGGTACTCCTTCAACCCAAGATCCGGACTCATCCAACCCTCATGGTGGCCTGTTTCGAGTTCCTAAAACCGAACAGGATTTTGTTCTATCAGTACAGCCTGATAGAATATATGTGTGGATTGTCATCGCAGCAAGCTGAAAAGGGACATTCAGCTAAGCCAAAGTTCGTTATCTGTTGGTGTAATTCAAGGTACAGGTAATTACTTTCAAAGTCTTGAATGATTTAGGACTTGCATATCTATGAAATCACCATCTTCAATTAACATCAGCCCTCCTAATACTATAAAGTGAAATAGAGGGGGCTTTTTTCATGTCCCCCCACTAAGAACATTTCATCTGTAAGGGCCACAAAATCATTATTTCTATCTGTTTCTATTGTATAGTATCATCCCATATATTTGAATGGTTCCTTCTCTGCTGAGATTTAGAATATGTCTAGGGTTTCATTACTTTCCTTTCCAGCACACAACCATGGCCTTAGTAGAGCTATGCCAACCACAGCAGAATTAAGTCACTATTTTCAATCTCTAGGAAGCAGATGTTTTCTCCTCTATTAATGGAAATGGTTTTCTGTAGAAGAAAATGGCAACCATACCTGGAGTCTCATGTTATGATTTAATGGTTTTGTTAGTTGTATTATGTTGCATTTTATTCTGAGTTAATAGGGAAAATTGCATGTAATGCAGAGATGCTGAGATTAATGCAACTGCAAGTCATGCAATGCAAACAAACAAATTGATTTCAGACACCAAGATTCAACTCCATACTTTCTCAAAACGTTTCAGAATTTAGACCTATACTTTTTTATCATGCAGTTTCTCTAAATAAATGTACAATAAACGGAGGTTTTTACATGTATACATTTCAGCAGATCACTGAAAATGTAAAATTCTACTCTACCTGGTATAAAGCCACACTGCACAATAGTTCTTATTATTTTTATATCAAAAGTAGACAACCGTGTTCTGTTGGATTATTGTTTCAGAGATATTTTATGTCCTGGATTTCTTAGTATCCCTATAGGAGCCAAGCAGTTTTTGGACATATGTTGGCTTTCCCATATAATTACTTCGTGGGAAACCAGCAGTGAGCATCAGAAATCTTCCCCCCTCTCTCCCTCCCTCCCTTTTTTTGTACTCTTTGAATAGGTATCACCTCTAAAAGTCTATTCATAAACCTTTTTTGTAGTACATTTGGTTTAAGATGCTGTTTGTGTTTTATCAGTTTTTTATGGGACAAAATTGCATCTTTCCAAAATTGATGTGAGCATCTAAAGCTAAAAAGAATTCTCAAATTGTCCTTGGTTTTTTTGTTTTTTGTTTAACTACCCTGTAATCCCTTGCATCAGGGTGGAGTCAAGGTGATTGAATGGAGCTAAGAGTTTACTGCCCAGATACCCTTCCTGAGGCCTATGCGGAGCTCACAGCAGATATTTTCCCTTTGCGCTCAGACAGAGAAATATGTGCCACTACCTAGATTGAACTCACAGCCTCATGATTGTGAGACGAGATCTCCACCTCTAAGCCACCACATCACTCAAGTCCTGGTTCTTATTTTTAATAATGTTAATATTTAAATTGTACACTGTGCCTTTGAAACTCTCAAAGAGGTTGTTTGATCACGTTACAAAGTTAAATGAGTCAGAAGGTGACACAACAGATGACTGTGATGATGATTTAGTGATGATTTACTATTTACTAAATCTGCACTTAGTTTTTAGATGTGCAGCAGGGGTGGGTTCTACTTACCTTTACTACTGGTTCGCATCACCTATGATGATGTCCGGGTCAGCGGATGGAGCCTCCCACTGATTTTACTACCGGTTCTTGCAAAACAATCTGTAGTGGGGCAACCCACCACTGATGTGCAGGGTATAAGTTCTGTAACCATACCACCTGCTGATATTAAGAAGAATATGTATCCCTAAAAAATAAGAAGGTGGGAGCAGAATACTAAACTGCTGCATTGCAGTAGAAAGGTAGATCATAGTTCAGACAGTTGTAGAAGACTTCTGGGAGCAGAACATGACACTTCCTCCTTTCTTACACCTGGTGTATGCCACAATCCAGCAGCCTTCTCCAGTTATCACTTAGCTGAACAGGGAAGAATATTTTGTGTTCTTTTCTCTGCCCTGAACAATGGTTTTCTGAATATAATAGTTTATTTTACTGTTTTACTTCTTACAGTCTAACTTGCGTTAAATAACTATTTTCCTTTTGATTTTTTTGTGGCTTCAGATAAGTACAGTATACAAGTCATACTTTACTATCATTTCATACATTATGTATGTAAAAGATGCATATTGCAGAGATATTGGAAATGGTGTTATACTAACAGTAAGATTAAATGAATATATGCCATTAATAAAATATTTTAATCCTGCTGGCCATTATTGCATCGTTATTCAATTGTAGTTTCCTTTACAAAGAATTATTTGTATTTCTTTGAATTTCTTTACAAAGAATAGTTCTCCAGTGCTTTTAAATGACAGTATTTTTATTCATAATATCATTTTATATTTTCTATGAATAAGAAAAAAATTACATATAGCGTGTTGCTTGTCATTTTTGTAATAGTCTCCATAAAAACGCTTTTTCATGTGGCAAATAGCTATTGTAAAGTCCACTAATAATAGCATTAGCTATTTGAAATGTAATACAATGTATTTCTGGTCATTTCTGCTGTGTTTCAGTAACTACCGGTATTGTGATTGCTAAAATATCTTGTCTGTAGGTAACAGCCTGTTCCATAAGGAAGTAGTAAACGTAAAACCTATGACAATGCTGAAACAGAGAGAAGAGATGTAATAGAAGCTGGAATATTTTATCTCCTAAATAAACACTTTGCCCTTTTTTTCTGAGCAAACATGGCTTAACTAAACACTATTTAAGTTACCTATTGGAGTCACAGCTGGACACAGCTCTAAGTTGATTGAAGTTGATAGAGCATGTAAGTAGAAAAGGCACTGCAGCTTTTAAAGGTTTACACAAGCAGACCCAATGATTATAGGGAAGTGGTAACTAATGCAAAAGAGATGTCTTAGCTTTTCTACTAAAATCTTTTCTTGGCTTTCTGAACCCACCTTCTGATGACTTGAAATATTTTTCAATTAATTCCATGTTTTAGTCTTGTAGGATTATTATCAGGTTCATATTACATCTGCAGGGACATGTTTTCTGGTAGTGAAAGGTCCCTATGCAATGTGGGCATGTTCTTGTCAAAATAGTTGGGTAATGTCTACAAATCTTACATTTCACAAGGGAAGTGCAATATTTATTGCTGACTTATTTTCTTACTAGTCCATAAAATTTATATTTTGGTGTATTTTTTTTTTACAAATGACAGCTTACTTTCCTCAAAAATATCACTAACAAACGAGACCTATACAATATATTGAGGTAACATAAGCATGTAAAAAAGGAAATTGAATTTTAGTGCTTGGAATAAGGAATAACAAAAGAATGTAGAGGCCTTCTATTGATATTCCATGAAAATAGCTTAAGCTGTTTTATATATTTAGTTGAAAAAGTATTTCAAGCTATTTTTAGGCTTATAATTTAAAAGGGAGAATATAGAGGGACAGAAGATTGGAAAGGAGAAATCTTAAGAAATGGAACTCTGATATCTGGACTTCGTTTCAAAGTTCTGAAAAAGAAAGTTTCAGGAATGGAGAAATAATTGTAGTGGCCCAGTTCGTCATTTACGCAGCTGAGAATTAGATGGAACTGTCTCAATTATGGGCGGGTTTGTTGCCTCTTGACCTTTCAGAAAGTTTCTTTCTTTTACTTAATATTAGGAAAGTCCAACATGGTGTGTAGTTCTCAAAAAGTAATATTTTTGAGGAAAGTAAGCTGTAATTTGTAAAACAATAATGTACATTGAAATATAAATATTGTAACCAGTGCTTGCCAGGATCTCTAGAAAGGTAGCAGACAAATAATGAATGACAAATCTCAGCATTAAACAAGATGAATCATAATTTCCTGGTCTAATCAGGTTGGTTAACCATAATGTAAAATTATTTTATTAAGAATTATTCAACAAAAATTATGAGGCTAAGAAGGATATATGCCACTGCAGAGATAAAAACATATTATCTGCAAACTGGCAGAGTTATAATCCCAAACATGGATAGGTATTAGAAATGTGTTCCTGAAAAACAATGTTCTATGAAAAACAAGATCTATGGATTTAAGCAAAGCTGTTGAAATATACCAGGCAACTGAAGATATTATTACTTGAATCGCAGAAATATTTCTACATACTATTACTGAAAATAAACAGAATGGTAGAATGAAGGAACAAAAAGTTGCATATGAAAAGAAGTAAGAAGAATATAACTAGTAGTGGGCTTTTAATTTATTTTCTCTTTTGAGTCAGTCTCAATTCCTAGCAACTGTCTGGACAATTTATGTTGCTGTTGGCAACATTTTTGGAAATAGTTTGCCACTGCCTTTTTCCTAGGCCTAGAAAGTGACTGGCTCAAAGTCATATACAGTAGGTGACTTCATACCTAAACCAGGATGATCATTCATAGTCTCCCACTTTGCAGTGCTTTTAACGACAACAATAAGCTAGCTTCTGAATATTGTTCAAAATACATACTTTTGTCAGATTATGAATGTCCAGGAATTATAGTTTTATTATTTGTATGTTTATGTATTTGTTTTTCAGTTTTAATTGACATACTATAAAATTCTGGGAGTTTAGCTGGAGCATGCATTGTAGGCTATATGAATAGTAATGAGGCAAATTTAAAACCATAATGATTAAGTTGTTTTGCAAAATATATGTATTAACAGGTTTCTATGTATAATTACCCCTTCACGGATTACTGCCTTGTTGTGGCGAAGGGGCTTGCATAGCTCAATGAAGCTATGAACTATGCTGTGCAGGGACACCCAAGATGGACAGGTCATAGCAGAGAGTTCTGACAAAATGTGATCCACTGGAGAAGGAAATGGCAACCCACTCCAGTATCTTTGCATGAAAACCACATGAACAGTACCAAAAGAAAAAAAGATATGATGCCAGAAGATGAGCCCCTCAGGTTGGAAGGTGCCCAATATGTTACTGGGAAGAGCGGAGGGCTAGTACTAGTAGTGCCAGAAAGAGTGAAGCGACTGGGCCAAAGCCAAAAGGACGCTCAGCTGTGGATGCATCTTGTGGTAAAAGGAAAGTCCGATTCTGTAAAGATTTTTTTCTCCATAGGAACCTTGAATGTAAGATCCATGAATCAAGGCAAGCTGGACATGGTCAGACAAGAGATGAAAAGACTGAACATCGACATTTTAGGAATCAGCAAACTAAAATGGATAGGAATGGGTGAATTTAATTCAGATGACCATCAGGTATACTACTGTGGGCAAGAATCCCTCAGAAGAAATGGAGTAGCCTTCATAATCAATAAAAGAGTAGGAAAAGCAATACTGGGATACAATATGATCTCAGATCGAATCCAAGGCAAACCATTAAATATCACAGTAATCCAAGTCTGTGCCCCAACCACTGGTGCTGAAGAGGATGAAATTGACCGGTTCTATGAAGTCCTACAGCATTTTATAGAATTAACACCAAAAATGATGTCCTTATCATTATGGGGGATTGGAATGCTAAAGTATGAAGCCAAAAGATAACCAGAATAACAGGCACGTTTGGCCTTGGAGTACAAAATGAAGCAGGACACAGGCTGATAGTATTCTGTCAAGCAAACACTCTTTTCCAACAACCCAAGAGACGACTCTACACATGGACATCACCAGACAGTCAACACAGAAATCAAATTGACTGTGCTCTGCAGCCAAAGATGGAGAAGCTCTATACAGTTAGTAAAAACAAGACCAGGAGCTGACTCTGGCTCAGATCACGATATACTATGGAACATAATGAAGACGGGAAGTGTACAAAATAATTTCCAAGGCATTAGATATATCATGAACACAGTGAAAACAGTCATTAACAAGTGGATAAAATATGGTACAACAGGATATTACCAAGAACTAGAGGTCCCTCCAAAATTGAAAAAAAAAAGAAGGAAGGAAACTGGTTGGGAAGGCTGTGAAAAAATCAACAACACCACAGGAGCTGCAGGAATTTCTGGCAAATACTGGTTGTGTATTACAAATGACAACTATCTCTTATATTCAGCATATCTTTGGGCTATGGGGTAGGGCAGCAAGATAGAAGGCTTTTCTTACAAAGGAAAACATTCAAGCCCAGTTACATTTTGAAAAAGCTGCATCATATTTGACAAAAGCATGTGGGAAAATATGTTATGGTTTGATAAGACCAAGGTTGAACTTTTTGGCCATAATTTCAAAAGTATGTTTGGCACAAAAACAACAATGCATCACCAAAAGTATCCACAGTGAAACATTGTGGTGGCAGCATTATGCTTTGGGGTTGCTTTTCTTCAGCTGGGTCTTTAGTCAAAGTGGAGGGAATTACAAACAATTCCAAATATCAATCCATTTTGGCACAAAATCTTCAGGCCTCTGATAAAATGCAAACAATAAAGAGAAATTTCACTTTTCAACATGACAACAACCAAATAAACAAAAGAAATAGCTCCACCAGAAAAAGATCAAAATTGTGAAGTGACCCAGCCAGAGTCCAGTCCTGAATCCAATTGAAATCCATGAGGTGACCTGAAGAGGGCTGTTCCGAGGAGATGCCCTTGCAATCTGACATATTTGGAATACTTTTGCAAGGAAGAATGGGCAGATTCCCAAGGCAAGATGTGCCATACTGATAGGCTTCTACCCCAAAAGATTGAATGCTATCATAAAATCAAAATGTCCTTCAAACAAAGTGTTAGCTTAAGGATATGCACACTTATGGAATTGTGTTATTGTATGTTTATTGTTAATTTTCTCCTCTAAAAGATTTCAGTTTTATTTTCAGTTCAATTCAGGGGTAAAATGTTCCTGGTTTGGACCGGATTGCCCGATCCGGTAGCGATGGAGGCGGGTGGTTCAGAGAACCGGTAGCAAAAATCCCTGCCCCCCCCCCCACATTGCCCAGCTGAGCTGCGCAATCATCAGAGGCTTTTTTTTATTTTTAAAAGCATTTTTTCTACAACCTCTTTGATCGAAGAAATTATAGAAAAAATGTTTTTAAAAGGACAAAAAGCCTCTGCCGATCAGGCAAGTCAGCTAGGATCATCAGAGGCTTAAAAAAAAAAGAAAGAAAAAGCTTCTGCTGATCAGGCAAGTCAGCTGGGATCATCAGGGGCTTTAAAAGCATTTTTTTTAACAACCTCTTCAGCCGAAGAGGTTGTAGAAAAATGGTTTTAAAAGTTAAAAAAAAAAAGTTGGCCACGCCCACTCAGTCATATTACCCCCCACTAAGCCATGCCCACAGAACTGGTAATAACAAAATTTACATTTCATCACTGGTTCAATTATACAGCTTATATGTTATAATACTGGTGAAAAAAAATACTGAAGTGATTTATCTTGGTCTAATTTTTTTATATCTCAAACGGGTGTGTAGATTTTTTATATCCACTACATATGAGGTATACCTGCCTTACTTGAGGCCACCTCTGCCATTGTCCAAGCAGGCTCCATTCTTGTGATCCTTCAGAAGCCACCTTCTACAAATCTTAAGAAATTATATAAATTATATTTTCAATTTATAACTACTAATTTGACAGTCATCTAAATTACAAATCCTATTACCTGGCTCAATTTTTATCATTTTCAGTTTCTTCTTCAAACCTCCTCCCCCCCCTTCACACACATAACATACAATAAACAATGACATTCATTAAGTGCTTTGTTTTTGGAGAAGAATTATACTAATATTGCAATTCCTAATGTATATTATCATATATATAATAAATGATATGCTTTCATAAAGATGTATTCAATTATTCAGGTCAATAATCTTAAATGACCTGAACCACTCTTTTATAACTTTTGCTAAACTCAATAAGCTGAATTTCTTGTTTGTTTGTTTGCTTTCAAAAGACTCATAAAATTTTACTTTGGTCATGTCAATTGCTTTCATCTGATAGCACTGAACATTCAAATAAATTTAATTTAAAAGCATTCTCCTATTATACTGGATGCTTCCTATGTCATCTGTTAAACAGTGCATGGTCAGCATATGGCTGTTCCTTTCTATTTAAGCTATTTTCTCCTGAGAAAGGAAATTCCCTTCAGACCAGACAGACATCTGCTGGTTCTCCTACCAGCAAAGCCACAGAAGAGTTATCTTTCCTGTGATTAAAAGAAATAACGTCTGGAGGTTTTAGTTTTTGTTCAATTAATCAAAAATTAAACCCATGTGGGACTTGAAGAAACTGGGCTTCTTTGTGTGTTTCATCTACTGGTAGGAAGTCCTAGAATGAATTTATAGCTTCTACTTATATTGTGCAATATAAAAGTATAATAAATATTCATACATAATTTTGTTATGTAAAAAGCATAAGCATGAAATATAAATAGTGACTAAAATAGCATACTGTATATGCTTGCAAATGGAATAAAATGAAACTATGATTGGAATAAGACATCCAACTTCTTTGTTTCAGAGATAGATACATTATCCTCTCTTTGCTTCCTCTTTTAAAAGCCATGCTTCCTCTTTTAAAACACTTCCAGATGCTATAGAATATTGCAACATCCCCTATTCATTTCTCTCCCCCCAAAGTTACTTATTCTTATAATGAATGTAAGAAAATAATATTTTGGAATGATAAGGAAATCATTTTTTTTGTAGACCTATCAAATGTTTTGATAATACTAGTTGTGTTGTAGTTAAATACATTAGCATTTAAGCATTTAACTTCTTTCCTATTTTTTTTATCAGCAAAAGAACATTCATTTTTTCTGAAAACAAACTGATCATTTTTATGAAAACAACATGGTGACAATTTATCTGGTTCTCTGATTCTCAGGCTATCCTTTTTATTTTGTCACAAATATGCAATTCATGTCAAATATTTTATTAATGTAAAGACAGCTTTATTAGCAATTAAGTTTTGAGATAACATCTGACACATTCTTCATCTGATAAACTGTAAAGAAAAGCAGTTTTCTTTCAATATAAAATATCTTTATCAGGACAATCTGGATATTGAAGTGGAAAGAAATAAAATCTTATTTTCTCTTTCAGAGGTGTTGCATTATTTACTTTGTCACACAAGATAAAAATGAATTCTGTAATTCAAAATCTTATTACCTGCATATGAACAATGTGTTGCTACCTCAGAGAAACATTTTCATGATAAAGACTGTCTGATGCAGTGTTTCTCAACCTTGGCCACTTGAAGATGTGAGGACTTCAACTCCCAGAATGCCCAGCCATGCTGGCTGGACTGTTAGAGTTTGCAGCAATCCAACCAGCACACAAGTAAATAATTCAGCAGGATTCATGTATAAAAGAAACTTATTTATATACAGTAATATAAAACATGATGCATGTATACAATACCCATACAGCAGAATCCAGAACCAGAACTCAGAATCCAGAAGTACCGAATCAATATAATCACAGAAGCTATATTGCCAGGACAAAGCAACTCTTATATACAAATCAGTCAAGCTAAGCCACGCCCAGGCCCCGAGTCATCTGGGTCACCAAACAGTCCCCATTGGCTGACCTGTTACCATGTCTATTCCAATACATGAACTCATACACTGACACTGGGGAATTCTGGGAGTTGAAGTCCACACATCTTCATCTGGTCAAGGTTGATAAACACTGGTCTAATGTGTTGTCAGGATGCCTGGGCCCTATTACTCTGATCATGAAGAACATAACAGTATATTATCTTTTCAGTGTCCAAATCATTTTGGTTAAAAGCAGTGCTGGTGTTTTTAATTACTTCTTTAAATATACAGGTAGTCCTTACTTAACAACCACACACTTAAGGACCATATAATGAGCTTATAAAAAGGTACCTATGAACCAATTCCAGAGTTCTTGTGGTCTTCACACATCACATGACCATATTTTGGGTGGTTGGCAACCAGCTCACCTTTGAAATTGCAGCATTTTGTGATCACATGACCACAATTTATAACTTTTTTTTAGCTAGTTTCTGGCTTTACTGGTACAAAAAACTGGATTTAGGATTATATGGATCACCTTAACAATTAGCATGTTCACTTAATGACTGCTACAAAATAGAGTTGTAAAATCAGAGCTGGTCATGTAGATGCCTTAATTTATGGCCATCATGAGAGATGGGCTCCATTAAACTTGTACGTTAAGGACTGCCTACATACATACCTACTTCTTTAATGTATTAGTAACAGTTACTTAATTGGTTGCCACAATATATGAAGCATTGAATATCTCCTTCATCGAGTATACTATTCTATTTGTGGATACCCTGATGTTTACTGAAATTGGCAAGTAGAACATAAGTAAAACAATATCCTTTTTTTGTTTTTTAGAAACTGGTGTTGTTCAACTTAAAATGTAGCTATGATTATTCATGTTCATTAATATTTACCTACCATAATTTTTTTAATCCCCTTCTAAAGTTTTCAAGGTTACAAGTTATCATAACAACAATAGCACTTAGACTTATATACAACTTCACAGTACTTTACAGTCCTCTCTAAGCAGTTTACAGAGTCAGCATATTGCCCTCAATAATCTGGATCCTCATTTTACCGACTTTGGAAGGATGGAAGGCTGAGTCAACCTTGAGCCAGTGAACTGGTCAAACTGCCAAACTGCTGACTATCACTGAGCCAACAGATTGTGAACTGAATTTCTCCTGCATAGTGTCCCAGCCCCAAATCACTTCTTACACTGATCTTGTCACATATTTGACAGATCTCCTCAGTTCAGACAAGTTGCCTTATATTAACAATGCTCTGATGCTAAGTAGTTAGACATTCTACTCCCCTTTCCCACCTGAAAAGAAATCTGTTCCAACTGCCAGTTGCCTTACATTAACCCTTCCCCACCTGAAAAGAACTCTGTTCAACGTTCTTGATCAGTCTGTTGCTGGCCAAAATTAGGGTCGGAAGGAATATCGCCTTTGCCGTTGCTTCCTCAGGAATTGCAGCTACCTTGATCTACGGAGGCAAGATGGCTCACTCTGCCTTCAGGTTACCTTTCAACCTGAATCATTCTGAGTCTGCACTTTGTAACATCTCTAAGCAGAGTGACACGGCTCAAGTGCTTTGAGAAGCCAAAGTTATTGTGTGAGATGAGTGCACCATGACTCACAAAGGAGGTATTGAGGCTCTAAACAGGATGCTCCAGGACATTAGGGGCAGCAACTGTCTTATGGGTGGAGTTACAATGCTTTTGGCTGATGACTTCAGACAGATGTTGCCTGTTATGCCACGAGGAACATGTGCAGCTGAAGTCAAGGCCTGTCTCAGGTCTCTATCTTATGGCCTAAAGTCAAAGTCCTGTCCTTGAGAGTTTACATGCGTGTCCACCTTCAGCGTGATTTGAGGGAAGAAGAGTTTTCTAACTTACTCCTTGATATTGGTGCTGGCAAGCTTTTGGAAGAGGGAAGTATAACTATTCCAAGTAACCTTTGCGATGTTGTGAGAGATCTGATCAGCTTAACTAACAGAATATACTCTAACATTCATCAGGCTGGAGTGGATTGCACTTCATGGCTGAGGGAAAGAGCTATTCTCACTCCAACAAACAACTCAGCCAACACCATTCTGCTGGAGAAGCTGTCCATTGAGCATATGAAGTATGAATCTGTGGACTTGGTAATGGAGGTCGAGGATGTTGTACATTACCCTGTGGAGTTCTTGCACACTCTCAACCCACCTGGATTACCACTTCATGTCCTCTACCTCAAGGTTGGCACTCCAATCATGCTGTTACGTAATCTAACCCTTCTGAAACTGTGCAATGGCACCAGGTTTCAGGTGAAGACTCTGTACAAACACATAATCGAAGCCACGATTTTCATAGGCGTCAATCAGGGAGAAACAGTTTTCATACCCCAAATTCCTCTGATCCTATCAGACTACCACTTCCAGTTCAAACACCTACAATTTCCCATTAAGGTGTGCTACACCATCACCATCAATAAGGCACAGGGACAGACTTTGAAAGTGGCTGGTGTGCGTCTGAGAAATGATTGTTTCTCCCATGCCCAGTTCTATGTGGCATGCTCCAGAGTCAGTTCACCTGATAGCCGGGTCATCCTCCAGCCAGAGAGCAAAACCAGGAATGTTGTTTACAGGGAGGTCCTTAGCAATTCATCTGAGGGAGGAATTGAAAGTCTATGCTATGCAAGTTATTAGCCTGGCTATGTAGACAAAAAAGCCACGGTTGCTGGTGGGATTAAAGGGTTTAAGTCCATCTATTTTATTGTTGTTAGACTTATAATAATATCTTAATCTATAACAGAAATTTAGTTTACTGTCTCTAACAAAATAATACAGAGCCTTTTTAAATTACTCATTAAATTTCAAGCTTTAATTGTCAATTTATCAAGCCCAATCACATAGTTTCGTACTGAAGCACAGGTATCCAGCTAGTAAGTAATAATTACATAGATTATTTTCTACAGTAGCATATATAATTTTGTAAAAAATATTTTCTGAAATTTCTGAAATAATGTCTGAAGGAACAGGAAATTAGGATTAATCAATAAATTCAAAATAACTGATGAATTTCAGAGTGGAATTAAAATTATAATCTGAAATTTAAGAGGGTATTTTAATAAATTATTTATTAAATAAACTCAGTAAATTATAGATAGTTGATTTAGTAATAGTATGTTGGAGAGGATTTTGAAATATTTTATTAAATTTAATTACCAGTTGAACTATTATAATATACAGTATGTGGGACAAAGCTTTTGTCAATGTTAATTGAATTTAATTACAAATTGAATTTATACATGTCACCTATACAAAGTTATATAATTTTAGGGTGCATAAATAAGAGTAGTTTGCAAAACATTGTTATCTACTATATTCTAGAATATTAGGGGAAAACATTCGGACAGTAACAACAGTTTGGTAGAAGAACCAATTACCAAGGAAACAATGAGTTCCCCTTCATTGTTCAAGGAGAGATTTTTCAACCATTCATTTATTTTGAACTCATGCACTAAGCCAGGGGTTTTATTTGATGGTCTAAATTACCACTTACAATTTTATGATATAGCATTTACTGCCTTCCTGCCAATGCAATTAACATCAGAAGAAAAGAAAAAATCAAAATAAACCAGATTTTGAAACATTGCGCTAAAATTAATGACATGCCCTCAGCTTCTTCTTTCTAATAAATATAATTGCAAGGATATGTATGCTAATGAGGCCTCAATTCATCAGGATTCTGTTTATTTATTTGTTTGTTTCAGTATCAGTCTTCTATCAACAGCTATTTACAAATGCCTAATAGTAAAAGAATAGTCCTGGATTAGAAAAAATATTGCAAAATCAATAATTCTTAAAATGAATACAGAAAATTAACAAAATTCTTTTAAAAAGGAGGAAGAACAACAGCAACAGCAGCAGAAGCAAAACAACAGGTACTAAAAATCAGGATCATATATATTACTTATTCAGATGTTTGGGGCATATCTTCAATACTGAGACATTTCTTTGTAAAAAAAAAAAAGATAATACAGCACAATGGCCAACTGATAATCCTTATGGATATAATTTCCATTATTGAGTCATCATAACTAAGTAAACTTGATATTATGTAGTATCAATAATTTTGTAAATTTACTGCCAGAAATGTGAGCAGGGCATTTTCCTAATATTAATGAACATGTTTTATGATATTTTTTAAAATAAACATTCTTCCTTGCCTACTAGGTAAACCAGATAGAAAATCAACTCCAGGAAGGTTAAATTACTTTTACTGATATCCGCCATAATAGCAGAATCCTTCAAATCTGATTGTGCTGCAATTCCTCCTCCTTATAACTCAGTGATTTAGGAAGGAATCTATCTAAACTAGCTCTCAATATTATCTCATTCTGGAGTTCAGAATGAGTCTTTTTTGAATAGGCAATATTCAGACACTACTCATAGATCCTGCATATGTCAGTCAATGTCATCTTCTTCTAGCCTCTATAGTAAATAAGAAGAGAGTCCCTTCTTATACATGGTTTTAGGTCATTCATATTTTACGTTTTTGTTTTTTGATTCTACATTATTTGTATGTGATAATTCCTTTATCAAGAATATTTTTCTATGTGTTCAGACACAGAGAGTGAGTCACATATATAGTCTTCTGCGATACATCCTGTATTATATTTGAAGTCTAGTATTAAGCCCCTTACTATTAATAAATGTTTAGTGTAGCCTCAAATGAAATTTTTGTGTATTTTTTTCCTCACTAAGCTGTCAATTCATGGAAATCTATAAGAAAGTTGCAAAATCCTGGGCATAGCATTATTATAGAAGATGATGAGTCTTCTCATTGGTTGGGGCCCTATTAGTTTGTGAAGGTCTGTATGTCTTTTGTTACTTTTGACTATAACTGTTACTAATATTATTTTATTTTTTTAATCTTTAATTTTTACATTCAATTCTTAAGCTGACCCTGTGTGTTTTAATCATCCAATTTTTACATTATTTTGATTTACATTTTTCCTTTATTAAAAAATGCCCATAAAAACTTTCCAAATTATATGTATTAAGCTTACTAATATTTTTTTCTGTTTTTCTAACAACTGAAATACTAATCTGTAAAAGTCACCCAATTAGACAAATTTGCAAAATGAGGTTCTGTAATTCAGTATTTTTACTGTTTAAGCCTTATTCAAAACTTGCATGGATACAGACAACATTAAGTCTATAATTTAAATTTCATCTGCAGTTGATTGTGCCAACTACAAACAGAGGAAAAGTGTGTGTGCATGTATGTATGTGTATGTATATGTATTTGTTAAATGAGAAACAAGATAAATGGAAAACAGGAGGGTTTGATATTGCCAATATTTTAGGCTGAGAGTTAGCTTTTTTTTAAATGAATAGGAAAAAAAATAGGACAATTTGATCTTTGTTCACAATCATATAGAAATGTTTTGTTCAATTGTGAAATCACAGCAATTAGTTAAAAATAAGATCCCATTAATAATCTCACACACAAATTTGACACATTTCATAGGGAAAAACACCAGGATTTAAGATTATTAAATTGCTTTGTGTAAATGGAACCATTGTGTGTTTTTTTTTAAATGTTTGGTAAATATACAGTAACAGTATTTTAGGACATTCTGAATTGTCCTAAATTGTCCTGTATTAAGAATGTGAGCAAACCAATGCATTTTTAAGAATTTTGGATTAAATTTGTTATTAATTATCAACTGAAGTAGACTTTATTGTGCATTTTATATATTCTTTTTTATAATTTATTTATTTATTTTATTTATTTGCTTAAATTTCTATACCGCCCTTTCCTTCTGGACTCAGGGCGGTGTACAGCCAAACTAAAAACCATTGAATACAAAGACTCTTTAAAATAATTTAAATAGAATTTGGCCCTTGATTTAAAACAATTCAAATTAAAATCCATATAAAACTTTAAAAAACCAAGTATGGGGTCAAGCCAGCCCAGCTAACCAGAAGAAATGGGTTTTAAGGACCCGACGAAATGCCCAGAAATCAGGGATCACTCGTATTTCTGGGGGAAGGTTGTTCCAAAGAGTGGGCGCAACCACAGAGAAGGCTCTCCCCCTGGGGGTCGCCAGCCGACATTGTCTGGCTGACGGCACCCTGAGGAGGTCCTCTCTGTGGGAGCGGACTGGTCGGTGGGAGGCAATTGGTGGCAGAAGGCAGTCCCGTAAATACCCCGGCCCTAAGCCAATATTATATTGGCTTATAATAATATAAAACAGTGAAATTGCTGGGATTTGGGTAGTATATACATTTAGTAAATTATATTATTATTTATTGAACTTCTTAGGCTATAATTTAATGAACTAGGCCAGAATCTGATTCTGTTAATTATGATACTGGGAATAAGAGTGGAATAGCTGTTTTAGCTAGATGTTGAAGAATAATATTTCAGATATAAAAAAAGGCTATTGAGAAATTATTTCAGCCACAGTATAAAATAGAATTCAAATTGGTCAAAGCATTAAAAAAAAGATAAATGAAAATTCAATAAATCACTAACAGGATACTAAAGAAAGTCCTGATGTACAAGAGAGACCAAAATGGCTAGAGGCTTTGATCAGGAGACAATAGAAGAGGCATTAAAGATCAGTTAAATGGTCAGTTTTGTTAAAGTGTCAATCCAGAATACATGCCATAAGATGCAAGATCTTGCTTTCCTTAAGGTACAGAGGGTTTTTTGTGATGCCTGTAGTTAATGTCACATTCCATAATTGGTGTTTCTGTAATAGAACTCTGGAAGTTCTATTGATTCAAGTAAATTTTGAAGAAAAATATACAGTGAGATAGTTATATTGTTTCTTTAATCTACACGTTAATAAATATGGGTAGTTCTTGATTTACAACTACAATTGAGCCCAAAATTTGTGCTGCCAAGTCAGACAGTTGTTAAGTGAATTTTGCCCCATTTTATGTCTTTTTTAGCCACAATTATTAAGTGAATTGGTTTAGTTGTTAAGTTAGTAGCACAGTTGTTAAGTGAATTTGGGCTTCCCGATTGATTTTGCTTGTCAGAAGGTCGCAAAAAGTGATCACATGACCTTGGGGCACTGCAACCAACATACTTATGAATCAGTTGCCAAATGTCTGAATTTAATCACATGATCATGGGGATGCTGCAACAGTTGTAAGTTGAAAAACTATCATAAATCACTTTTTTCGTTGTACCTTCGAATGGTCACTAAGTGAACTGTTGTAAATTGAGAATTACCTGAATGCATTATCCCAGCATTTGAAATGGATTAACCAAAGTAGACCAGAAGCTATATATCAGTATTTAGAAAGATAGAACACTCTCTGTGACTTATGTAGATCAGTCATTGTGAAATAGGCTTAGTGTTGTTTCCTGAATACATAATTCACCTCAGGTAATTTATGTGACATCTCAGTCACAGTAACCTTTTGGGACAAAATGGTAGTTGTTCATCTTGATTATCTTTTTGTTTTGATAAAGATATCCAATTAAAATTGTCTGCAGAGGAATGAATGGTGTCATTTATTGGTGATATGCCACCTTCAACCCCAAGGAATATAAAATGTAGCTGGAAAAAAAAAAGACCAAGCTTTTCTCTGTAGGTTATGCCATGATGACTATGATATAGTACTAGTAATGTAATCAAGAAAGTATTTCTTCAATAACTATATAGGAAAAAATTATAGTATTGCACAGCAATTTCTCTGTGTTTTCAAAGATGTGTGGAATCTTTCTGGCCAGAGGGTTCTGGGAGCTGAAATCCACATAACTTAAAGTTGCCATGTTTGAAAAACAGTGCTGTAAAGCAACCAATAAATGGACTCTATGCCTTAATGCAATTTTTTTTTCCAAAAGTGCTTTTCCCATGTAGTCCTATTTATACAATAAAGACCTAACTGTTGAAAATCAAACTAGTCCTGTGTAGTTCAGTCAAGCAGCATCAGTTAGATTGGCTTACTCAATAGATAATTTCTGTTATGTTGGCTAGACCAGATTGTTTATCCTTAACTGGGCAAAGCAGCAGTTGTCCTTTAGGTATTACATTAGAATAAGGGCTCAGCAGAAAATTTCTCTCCAACTATCCTCACTTCAGTTGTATTGAAACCTGAAGCTTTTTGAAAAGTTAATAATTAATTAGTGTTTGTGCTGGTGTCATTTGGAATTTTGTATCTGTGAAATTATTGCCTTCACTTATTTATCCTATGTGTTTCAGGATTAGCATCACATATGTGAAATACTACATTTTTAAGTTTTGGAGTATAAATATCTAAACTAACTTCACTTTTGTTTTCCTAGAACTGAATTGAAAAAGGAAATTCTGTGTAGAAGGACTAAGAACTATCCCAGTGTACAGAATAGGATGCTTCAGTCTGACTGATGGCAATTATCATAATAATCTTTATTAGGAAACCCTGGATGAAGGAGTTTGCCAGTGGTGTTTTAAATTACCACCTATGTCATTTGTAACGTCTTGAAACTAACTTTAGAAAGTTCTAGAAGAATATATGATGGTAATTGAAGTATTTAGACTATGGAGCAATGTAGTTCTATTAGATACTGATTTTAAATTTCCCAAATTCTTGAATGTGTGAAGAAATCTATATTGACAGCCAGCGATATTGATTTAACGTAGACAATAACCTTATGGATGTTCAAGGTTAACACAGAACTTTGCACTAATTGATTTTTCTTATAAAACTTCACAGTCAAATCAAAACCAAATGTTTGCAGTACTATAATGCAATAGGTAGGTTGTCAGAGTGAATTAACTGTGATATATTTGAACTAGCCACAGTTGCATCCATTACTATTGGTAGTACCTTTGCTTTCTTTTGCTACAGTTGTTCTATTTCTGTTTGCAAGTCTTTGTATTTTTTTCTGTCCACTTCTTCCTGTATTATTCTGCTATCTCCAAGCACTGCAGGTCTGTTATCCAGACTTTTTTGTCTTTCTTATTGACATTTGTTAAGTCTGGGGTATTATGTGACTGGCTTATTTGTTTGAATTCTAAAGTCCCAGTGCACTTCAGCCACTTTATTTCCCATTGCTCTGTCTATGTTGTGATCCCACCAGTTCTTTCTTGCAGGTCAATGGTATTTCTTGCAGATATCCCAATGTACCATTCTGGCTACTTTGTCATGCTGTTATTTGTAATCAGTCTATTCAATCTTCTTGCAGCAGCTAAGCAATCCACTGCTTTTTCAGTTTCTTTGCAGAAATTCCATTTGCTATCAGTTGCAGTCTGCTCAATTCTGGTTTTGTATGCATTTGTTCTTAAGGTTTGGTCATGTGCAACCAGAATTAATTCCTCCATCTCGTTTTTCAATTTATATCCTCTTAGCCAGTGCCAGGTCTTGTTATTACCTGTTTTGCCTATTTTTTTTTAATGCACTGGCCACATACATTATACTTTTACTTACAGTGTCTTTTTTCTATTCTTCGTTTGGTCTTTCTTGTAGGCCAATTGCTCTCTCCAATACTCTGTAAACTTCCTAGTATACCAGCTTCTGTGCATCTTTTTCATGGTTCCTTCAGAGATTTTTGATTTCCTTCAGTAATCATTTTTCTTCTGATGTACCTCCAATATTCCATGTCCACCTATTTTCCATGATAAGTAGATTTTGTTAACACCACTGAATGGTTGAAGAACATGATTCATGTCATTATTTTTCTGGGATTCCTATTTAAACTTTCATTTCTACTTGAGTTCAATTCACTATTCCATTTATATACAGTATGTATTAGCTAGAAGTGCCCAGGTATTAATTGTCTTGATGTTTTTTGTTTTTTTGTTTTTATTTGATTTATATGCCGCCCTTCTCCAGAGACTCAGGGCAGTTTACAATGCGTTAAGCAATAGCCTTCATACTTTTTGTATATTTATACAAAGTCAGCTTATTGCCCCCACAATCTGGGTCCTCATTTTACCTACCTTAGAAAGGATGGAAGGCTGAGTCAACCTTGAGCCTGGTGAGATTTGAACTTGCAGTAATTGTAGGCAGCTGGTGTTAATAACAGTGCTTTAGTCTGCTGCGCCACCAGGCTCATCAAAGTATGTTTGATGCTTGGACTTAAAATCATATTCACTCTCATTATGGATTCATTTCTAACTTTCTTCTTGACTTCAGTATGCTTGATGCGGTCAGCTTGAAGGATCTCAGGTATTTATAGTAATTGTCTTCATCCAGACTCTTGATATTATTTCCATTGGGCATCTTCATCCTTTCAATTTTCACTATTTTTTCCATTGTGAGTATGGCATATTTCTCCAGGCTAAACACCATTGCATTATCTTAGCTATACATACAGTGTTGATCAGTGATTCTATTTCAGATTGTTTTTCTATACAGATTGGCTTTTACACTTTACTATATATTGATCTGTTATTAACTTATTTTAAGGCAGTGGTCCCCAACATAATTGGCACCCAGGATTGGTTTCATGGAAGACAAGTTTTTCAGGACCTGAGGGGGGGAGAGAAGAATGGTATCAGGATGGCACACAGGGAAGCCTTCACTAGAAGGGGCTTTCTTTTGCTCCAGGGGAAAAAATCAGAAGACACAGAAACCTTCACTTGAAGAGGCTCTCTGCTTCTGCTCCAGAGGAAGCCCCCAATCAAAGACCCAGGGAAGCAAAAAGAGGCGTGATGACCACTGTCTGCAGTTTTCAATGGGTCAGCAGCGGCCTTTCAGATTAAACCACTGACTTTCTGTTTCTAAGAAAGTAGGAAGGAAGTGGAGAGAAGAGACTATCCTATTCCAGCAAAATGGTGGTTTTCAACTTTTGGAGAGTCTTAATTATAAAGTTGGTATAGCATTTATTGATACCTTGATGCTGAAAGTTCTGTGAGTTGTGTGAGATTTTTGTCAAACCGGCCTCACTGATTGCTGTGGTGTCAGGAACCCCACTTAAGGAAAACTTGTGTGAATTACTACAGTTTCATTAATTTGTTTATTTTGCCTCCCATTAAGTATCAATATATACAGAAAACTTTTTCATTCTTTATTTTACAAATTCAAACCACATTAGCTGACATTTAACTTATAAGACTGTATCTGCTTTTTCTGCAGGTTTAATAGAAACTTTAATAATCACTTTTGGTGATTGGTACCGGGGGGGGGGAGGAAGGAAGGAAGGAAGGAAGGAAGGAAGGAAGGAAGGAAGGAAGGAAGGAAGGAAGGAAATCAATCCACACAGAGTTCACTGTATGAATTCATACATGGTTCAGAGTTCACTGAGTGTTGCATAGGTTTTAGCAACAAAAGGCAGCATAAGTGTGTGTTTTTGTGGGTGTGCATTTGTGTGCACCTTTCCACTTATTTTATACAAGCAAAGCTTTTTCTTGGACTCCACAAAACAGATCTAAGCCCAAGTGAGCAAACAACAATTTAATCAGGTTCTATTTGATCACACATAGGTCACTGCTCCTGGTTCAGAAAAAAAATTTCAACCTTTAGATATAGAGAGGTTTACTGGCCAGTAAACCTCTCTATATCATATTACACATATCATGTTACACATATGGAGGGTCATCACATGTGGAAACCAATTAAACCAATTAAAACTAACAATATTGTTACGTCGTTAGGAAACACACCAAACATCTCTGTTATCATGAAATGAGTGGTTTATTGGGATCAGAGTGATTTATTGGGATCTGACTATTAGTATTGCTGCTTCGAATGATTGCCAGATGAATTGGCTTCAAGTTCCTAAAGTTTCTTGGGACTGTTAAATATTTTGGAGTCTGACTTGGAAGACAGGAAGAAATAGATAGATAAATATATAGACAGACAAGACAGAATCATTCATAGATAGAATCATTCATAGAATCATTCAGTGGATATTTTGCCTGTAACTGGAGTTTTCCTGTGTGATGTAAAGTCTATTGCTTGTCCTATTCTACTTTCTAATGGAATCTATTCCCGTTAATTCTCTTTTCAATTTTTATTTGATTCTAAAATCTGATTGTAATAGAAATTAGTAATTTTTCCATCTTTGTTTTATGTCATTTGCCTCAGTTAAAGCTTTTTACATAATTACTTTTCAGAATGCAAATTTACTATAAATTCTCCTGTAATTTCTGATGTTCTTAAAATTACATTTCATTTTTCCTGTTATTTTCTTGTATTTATTACATTCTTGATTAAAATATCTTTCTTGTTCCATCTTGTTGGTCACTGAAGACATGCGTTCCTTTTCATAATCTTAGGTTTTGTCTTCAGTTTGTTCTGAAAGTTACATGAATCCTTTCATGCCTGAAATATTGCAAAAAAAAATTTCAGTTCAGTTTTTACAATATTTCTTTTCTGTGTCATTATTATTGCTTTAGCAATTCAACTCTTCCTGTAATTCGTCCTGTTTCTCCAGCTTCTCATTTCAATCACCCTTTAACAACATATTTTTGTAATGTTGCATTTCACTTCTTTGCCATACAATTTCTTATTAATATTTACTATATCTAGTAGATATTATCTTGATATTTATTGCATGATAGTTTGGATTTTAAAACAATCTCTTCAGCTTTCAACAAACAATTAAAACAATCTCTTCAACTTTCATATGTCCTGAATTATATATAATGTAATAATCTGGTTTTAAAAGATTCTTTCCCGCCTAGCTTTATTTTTTTCCTAAAACATCTAATTTAGTATGCTTTATTATGCTTTCATGACTTTAGATGGGTTGTTGTTTTGTTTTGTCTGTTTTTCTGGTTTATGCTTCTTTCATTCGATACTCAGTTGTTTTTGTAAAACAAGAAACTTCTTTTATAGTATTGGCATCAAATGTCACCAGGGTAGTTTCTCATTTTGTTGGTGCAAGGTGATTCCCTACTAGATTTACTTACAAAAGTTGAACATTCTTTCCCATTAGCAAGAAAAATGCCTTCTGGACTGGAAAGTTGCAATATATGGAAATAGAATTACATAGCTACTTTAGCCATGCTCATATGCAATAACACAAAGGGCTTGTCATTCTCTTTTTCTGAATTTGATTTTGGCGTTTCATGTCCTAGTGAATTAGCTCCCTTCAGAGCCACAGAAATTGTCCCTGCCTCACTCCTATGAGGATTACCCTTAGTTTTACCTCTTCTCTTTTGACCTTATCATCAAGGGTAATCCTACAGAGGCTTATGATCCTTCCAACATTGCTCTCAGGCATTTGTAATTATTAAATTCCTTTATCAAACAGAGACAATCTTCTGGAAAAGATATTTTACATTATTGATAAAACTTATCTGGATCTCCTATTGGATGACAAATGTTCCTGTTACTCAATTCCAGTTTTATTTCCAAAATGCAATTTTCCTATAGTTTTACTTAAGGTTTGAATATTGCAATTATTTTATGTTAAGTAATATTTATTTGTATATCACTTGTCTTTCAGGACTTCTTAAAAAAATATTTCTTTTAATTTATTAACAACCTTTTTGAATGAGAGTGGAAAATACATTTATTCCATCAACAATTAATGAAGGGTCCAAAACGTTTTTCCTGTGTTTGAATACTTTTTTTAGCATTTAGGGTCAAAGTGACATTTTTAGTGGCTTTTAAAATAAAACAGTTACAAATAAAAACTGATAAAAAGTATAATTTCATCTTAACCCAATTTTACTTGGGATATTTAATTTGAAGCTAAAGTCCAAAAATTTGGCATACTAAAGAACAAATACACAGTAGTTTTATACACAGAATTGTGCCACTTTAAAAATAGGGGTTTTTTTTAATCATCATCAAGTTGGAAGCACTGAGGCGCTTTGGGTTGAAAGGATTAACTTGCTGACATCACCGCTACCGAACAGAGGGCCGGTTGAGAGCTCCTTTCATGTATTCATTAATGAGCTCACTGAAGTGGTACCTATTTATTTACTCACATTTGCACCCTTTTGAAGTTGCTAGATCTGCAGGAGCTGGAGCAAGTGATGGGAGCTCACTCCACCACAACAATATCATTCAGGTCTTGAACACGGGCTTGCAGATTGTTAACCCAGCATTCTCACCATGTGAATCATTGCTCTTCCCAGGGTTTTCTTATGTGTAGATTTAATATTTGATTTGATGTATAGCTTGCAATATTGATGTGATATATTTTTATTCTTCATAGGTTTTTTATATTTCTTTCAATCTATTAACCTAATACCTTTTAGTGCAGTAGAGGTGGTGTAGAAACCAGGAAACTATGAGTTGTAGTGTTAAGCATGAAGCTAGTTGGATGACTTTTGGCCAGTCACTCTTTCTCAGCCAATCGATCTCACAGTGGTGTTGTAAGGAAAGTAGGATGAGGAAAGGATGTTATATATGTTTGCTGCCTTAAGTTAAGACAGAAAAAAATTAATACTTACATATACTCTTTTAGCTTAATATTCAGAAGGGACATTTGGACCTTGAGTAGAAAACTGATAGGAAATATTTCACAGACCCAGGTTTTTTTATGCTATACTGGAATATATTAGTTTTACAATACTTCAGTATTGCTGTTTATCCATCTGTATTTCATTATAAGTACTTTATTTTTCTATTTGTCATTTATTTCATGTTTTTCTCTTATTTGGAGGCCAATCGATTTAATATCTTTTAATTTATCTTAATTTTTGTATTGTATGTATTTTAATTCTGGCTGTCCACCCCCTGAGTCCCTTCTGGGAGAAGGGCGGGATACAAATTAAATTATTATTATTATTATTATTATTATTATTATTATTATTATTATTAT
>WNWU01015548.1:0-24850 GCA_012654045.1 Ptyas mucosa | reverse complement strand
ATTCTATTCTATTCTATTCTATTCTATTCTATTCTATTCTATTCTATTCTATTCTATTCTAAAAAAAATTGTAAATGAAGAGATTTAAATGTAGTGTGTAGGTTTAAATGTGTGTTAACCTTTTTTTGTTGCTGTAAACAATCCTTTTTTATCCTTAATTGTCCCAGGTCAAAATTTTATTTCAGCTGTGTTTTGCTAATTACATAACCTTATTATCCTACCAAAAATTCCAAATGAAGAGCCATCATTTAAAAATATTTGCTCAGAACCATGGTAAATTAAAAACTTTTTAGAAAGTTCTATCTATCTATCTATCTATCTATCTATCTATCTATCTATCTATCATTCCATTTTAACATGATAGGAAATATGCATGAAAATACCCTAATTCAGCTATTTTTTTATACCAGAAGGAAGGAAAATAATTATAATATATCCATTATGTAATTTAATCAAATCGTGATTCTAATAGCATTATTTTGTCTCAAGCACAAGAATAGTTTTTCTGAATCAATTCATATAAATAAATTGCTATACAGTAGCAGAAACATAAACATACCTAATTAGGTCCTAAATAAAGTAGAAGAAACCTTGGTTTTTCCAATATGTCATTAACTAACAATGTTAAAATATAAATTGTTTACAACATTCATTTGCTTCAAAGGGCAACAGTTTTATGCATGATGCCTTTTATTGGTTAAGTAGTCCATAATCATATCCAGACAATTGCAACTGTATGAGTTCAAAATATAAGTATTTCTGCCTATTCTGGATGTGTGTGTTTTTCTTTTGTGTCTATATGTGTGTGTGTGAGAGAGAGAGAGACAGAGAGAAAGATGAATACTGCATTTTTCTGTGACTACACTGCTGAGAGGTGCTTATACGATATTTATTGTAACCTTCTATTTTTTAAGTTTACATTAGGAATGGGTAGGTTGATAACCAAAAACAACACACCTTTTAACTACCAGTAAGATAACTAAATCACCCTGAATCAACTATGATATTAAAAAGTTTAGCTTAGTCGCTGCTTGCATAATTTTTCATACTGAGAACGTGCTAGTTCATTTATACATCTGTTTTGTTTCTTTTGTTTCAACTTGTGCAACTTCACTGTGAAACATATCATATTGGTTAAGCTCCTACACCTGCTGGGATCCTCAGTACGCACCCAATAAATCAAAAGTTGACTTTGCTTTATGGAAACTAACACCTGTTTCCACATCTTTAAACTGTGGTATTTTACCCTAATCTGGGGTAAAACGTATAGAATAGAGAGATATATTGTAGATAAATATTATTTCTGCAGAGAAATTTTAAATGTATTTTGATGTGTAAAACAACATATGATTTCAATAAAGGATAATATTTGTAGCTCAGGGTTGAAATGATGGGTCCTTGGTGTTCTCTGAACTTGGTTGTTTTCTTACAGACGTTTCATTACCCAAACTAGATAACATCATCAGTTCTAGTAGCTATTATCCCGTTTGGGCAATGAAACATTTGCAAGAAAACAACCAAGCTCAGAGAGCACCAAGGATACAGTATATGATTCTTCTAGATATATATCAGCCAATTACAATATAAAGAATTTTTACTGTGAGTAAAAGTAGTAATGACATGTTTCCTGTTTAGATGTCCTTACCTAGCATGGAAGAAAAAGTCTGTATATGATAGTGACCTTAAGGCTATTTAGTTAGCAGACAAATCTAATGATACAAGGACAAAATGGATAGGTTTTGAATGAGGATGCTGTGTCACTCATTTTGTCATTTGTCCCATCTCATGGATCATTGGGTTACTTAGAAATCCTTGAGCAGAGCCTACCTGTATAAAACTGGTAAATGTCCTTCCATTGTAAATTTCGGTATACTTGTATACAGGGAAAATACTTAAACTACTGCCTCATATTCAATAAGCAAATTATTCTGTTTAGTCTGCTGCTTTAAATGGAATGTTAAATCTAATATATTCATTCATTCTCTTTGGATACTGACTTTGGACAGTTTGCAACAACAGAATAGCGTAGAAGAGACAAAGTAGAAAAAAAGGCAAAAAATAATATACAATTATATAGGACCAGTACAAAAAACAAACTAAAACATTACAAACAGGAGATTATCATTCATTGTATTCCAAGACAGTGAGCAAATAGCCAGGTTTCAGGCTTTCCAGAATATCTATAAAGTGGCAGCTGTTTGGATCCTGGGCGGACATCATTCCAGAAGGCATGCACCGTTACATAATCTAATAGCAATTATATAGCAACAAAGTCTGTATCAAGTATAAGTGGATAATGTTAATACTAAATTATTGTTTGCTTTGATGCTACAATAATTTAGCATTAACGTTAGTTACATATATCAGTTTTACCATTCTATCTTTAGCATGCATGTCTGAATCATATGAAGATAGTACGTCAGTATAAAACATTATTTTCAGTTCTTAGATAGCCATCAATATTGCATTAAAATATGCTGTACAGGAACTTTGAACTCTTTCCCAGGTTTTTGAGAGGTTTTTCCTTTTGTTCAAGAACAGCCTTTTCACTAGGAAATGAACTAATACAATTTTAGTCACGAAAGCGGCAGAATGCTTATGTTGTCTTTGTGTATGTTTCTGTAGTTCATGGGCACATTCTTTCAAAACTGCTTTCAAAAGGGACTTTACTGAAATTCAGAAAGACACCAAAGTTTTGTAATCTGTAATATCAATGTGGATTGTTATTTCTTCATTACAAGCTGAATACCTGCTGTGGGTGCTTTTTTTACTTGCTTGTTGGTTGTAGGGTGGAAATCACTTCAAAATTTTAAAGAGATTTCCTATTTTTGAAAGTTTGAGTCAATCTTATGATGCAGGGGTGTCAGACTCAAGGCCTGGGGGATGGATCTGGCCTGCGGGGTGTTTAGATCTGGCCCCTGGGGCCATCCTGGAAACAGCGAAGGATCAGCCCATGATGCCTTTGCCAGCAAAAATGGAGCTCAGAAGGCCCACTGCACAGCTTCCTGCAACCCGCTACCAGCAAAAACAGAGCTCGGGAGGGTTGCCCTCCCGAGCTCCGTTTTCCCTGGCAGAGGGTTGCAGAAGGTCATTGCAACTGAAAATGGAGCTCAGGAGCCTGTTTTCATTGGCAGAGCGCTTGGGCCACCACAGGTGACCCCTACACAAGTGACGTCGAGCTGGCCACGCCTATCCTGACTATGCCCACCCTAATCCCCTGAGGTTAAACACAACCCTGATCCTGCCCTCAATGAAGTTGAGTTTGACACCCCTGTTATGATCTGTGTATTAAAGCAGTGAGTATTGAAAATTAATAAGGAATAAATATAGTTAAATGGAAAGCATCATCATGGTAGATGTCAGTATTTTGGTTATACACTAGTAGTCTTCTATAATTAATCTTTAATATATAACTTTAATAATATTAGTTTCTATTTGTGGCAAGAAGAGAATTTAAATTAAAACAAGACAAGAAATCTTAGTGAAATCTAAAATTTGTTACTACCGGTTCTGTGGGTGTGGCTTGATGTGGGGGGGTAATGTGACTGGGTGGGCGTGGCCGACTTTTTTTTTTAACTTTTAAAACCATTTTTTCTACAACCCCTTCGGCCAAAGAGGTTGTAGAAAAAATGTTTGCTTGTTGTTTTTTTTAAAAAAGAGCCTCTGCCGATCAGGCAACTCAGCTGGGATCGTCAGAGGCTTTTAAAAACATTTTTTCTACAACCTCTTCGGCCAAAGAGGTTGTAGAAAAATGCTCTTAAAAGCCTCTGACAATCACAGCTGAGCCGCATGATCATCAGAGGCTTTTTTAAAAAAAAACTTTTAAAAGCATTTTTTCGGCCAAAGAGGTTGTAAAAAAATGCTTTTAAAAATAATTTAAAAAGCCTCTGATGATCCTGCAGCTCAGCTGGGCATGGAGGGGGGGCAGGGATTTTTATATAGCCAGATTAGGCCAATGATTAATATTCATTTCCTCTTTTCTTTTTGAAGTTGCAAAAAACCCCCCAAAACTGAGTAGCAAAACATATTATTATTTTTACTCTGAATTTTCTTCTGCTGGCTAGATTTATGTATGGGGGAAATTCACACTTAATCAACATTTTAAAAACTTGAAATGAACATGATCTCATTTTGCTGTTAGCATGGAATTACAATGATAATATAATTGTACTTCTGTTTTTTGTCAAGCTTTCAGCAGGAGGGAGGGATCGGATGAGCCCTGGGTAAGGATTTATATTTTTTATGAAAGACTTTGTGGAATCTTGAAAGAATTTAATTTGGTTTTAGAATTAGGTATGTGTTGCATTGCCTAAGCACATTTTAGGCATATCACTGGTTGTTCATTCTATAAGCTTTTAAAAAAAATACAGAATTCTTTTACACCTAATGTGTTTCTAGGACAATCTATAGATAGATTTAATGAAATGAAACATGCATAAAACCAAAATATAAAGGTGAAAGGCAAAATTGGAAATTGCAATAAACATCTAATATATAATTACCCAGAGTTGCTTTATAGTGAGATGGGTAGCATATTAACTTAATAAATAAATAACATATTCAAATCTTAGTGCAACTATACCTTTACCAATGGTTGTGGAATACTCAAGAACAAAAGAGCTTTTCTGCTAGTGTTAGTATTGGGCCTCATCATAAATATGTTATAAGCAAGCTCATATGCCTGTATGAGATAAGTATTTGGAGTTTGAGATGCTGAAAGAACCGTAAGAAGATATTATTTGGCATAAATTGTGATTTTACAGTTCAAAGAATGTCACAGTGTGCCAAAGGATTCCTCATTCCCACTTCCCCTTTCTTGATTTCCTTTTGCTTTTAATTTAATACAACATAAGCATTGAACCTAAATCCAAACATGTTGTAAATTTAGCCTCTGGGTTCTTTTGCTTAATTTAAAAATCACAATCCTGTTCACAATGTATTAAAAATCTTCTTTTGCTGTTCCTAATCATGCTTAAAATACATTAAATTCTATTTAAATGGGAGCCAGATTGGTGTAGTGATTAAGGCACAAGGCTAAAAAGCTGAGAGTTACTTTCACCTTAGGAATGACCTAGCTGGCTGACCGTGACTCAAAGACATAAACAAACACATTATTATATTCTATAGTTGGATATAAATTGATTATTCCTCAGAATGTTAGAGCTAAACATTCACTTTCATTTTTCACAAAATCTGAACATTATGTAATTGTAGGCTATTTAGGCTATCAAGTCTTACCTATGTTTCAATGAAGGAAGCCGGAATCATGTCCCATTAACATAAACACGTGGAGCCCAGCATTTCTTTGGTTCTACTTTTCACAGTTATTATTCTTTATGAAGTCCTCACCCACCACATTCAATAACATTCTGCCTTCATGTAGCACAAATATCTTATTTCATGTCCTGCTCTCTGGAATGATGGGAAACAGTTTTTTGTTTTGTTTTGTTTTACTTTGTTAACATTCTTCTATGTGATATTGCTTTATAAATTTGAAAATGCAATCATGTTACTCTCTTAATTCACCATATGAGTTTAGCTTATTGTCCTTTCTTCTTCTTTTCTGAAACTTAACCAATTTTTCAGAATCTCCCTTAAAGTGTAGTGTTCAGAATTGGACCTAGGTCACAATTTTTATTTTCTAAGTGAAGAATTTCCCATTTGTTTAAACTTCCATTTGCTATTATCAGTTCTATCAGGATTTTTCTCATTTTTCAATGTCTTTTAGGTTTTTGGATTTCCTAAGCAATTTTGTATTTGTATCATTTGAATTTGGAAGGGTTTTTTCCCCCTACTTATTCATTAGTTAATTAAAATATTGAAGACAGGGCCCAGAACTGAATCTTGAGGCAATGTACTCATTATTTTCTTCAGTTTATTGGAAACTATTGATGAGAACTCTTAAGTATAATTTTCAAACATGTATAAAGTCACTTAATTGTTATGTAATACTGCCCCAGGATTTCTCAGATATAAAATCTGAGCAGTTCCTTTAGTCACATGGTTCTGGAGGTGTAAGCTTATTCAATGTAACCTTAAAGCTGGACTATATTTACTAATCTCAGGATCCAATTCTGAAACTTCCAGTATGCTCTTCAAAACTTTCTAACAAAGCACATACTTTCTATTTGAAAGAGGCTTAACTAATTAAAATGACATGAAGGAAAAAGGAAATTTTTCAACATTATTTTTTCCTTTGTATTAAAGTTGAGGAAAAAAATATATCACCATTAATAATAGATGGAGATCTTCATTGGCATTACAGATTTATAGAAGGATCCCATAACAAGTTTACAATTAAAAAAATGTTTTGCTGCATTTAGGCTATACTATACAATGGCCTATTATTTACTAATGATTTGTTTATATGATTTGTATCACCATAATAAGTCCTAGAGCAACACTTAGAATAGAAAAAAAATAGTATGAGAAGTTATTTCCATATTATTAAAACATCCCACACAGCAGCTTCATTTATCATCAGGTACTCAGGCCAACTTTTTAACTCAGCCATTTCATTGTATCTTCACAGCGTTCATTATTTGAGTAGTTTGACTTGCAATCAACATCTAATTCATGAATGTTTGTTTTATGCCTGCCAATTAAATGCAGAATTTGTTTGATACAGTTTCTTTTCTGAAAATCGAACATGGCATATGTTGTTGCTCTTTAAAAATGCATGTGATGGGCATATGATGAGGATGTTGGCACAAATATTAACTTCTGGCTGAATGTACAGCATTTCTGAGGTTTGTCT
The DNA here is from genome assembly GCA_012654045.1 of Ptyas mucosa. Lineage (NCBI taxonomy): Eukaryota > Metazoa > Chordata > Lepidosauria > Squamata > Colubridae > Ptyas > Ptyas mucosa. Next base: position 18,093 of record WNWU01015548.1, on the reverse strand, counting down.
ACTCCACCCAGACATCTGCTGTAACTAGTCTTCTGTGTTATACTTGTTAAAGCTTGCTGCAAAAGCCTCAAAGTAATAATTCTCCATTCCACTTTTGAAAAGCTACAATATAGAAAATTTTAAATAGAAGCCTCTGTAAGTTGAAATATATTTTAGAGGGATAGGGTGAGGCACAATGTTTTGGGGTTTTTTTGAAAAAAAAAGTTAGTGTTCAGACATATATATTTACCGTAGAATTATCTCTACTTATGTATTTAGTATTTGAAGGTACATGTTTTATGTTTTAAAGCTGACAATTTACTGAAGAAGGTTGAAAAGAGAGAAAATAGCTACATTTCCCCCCTCTCAAATAATATGTGTTATCTGGACTGGAGGAGATATTATATTAACAGATTTAATTTTCTAGTACAAAACTGATATTTCAGATCTCTACCATACTTAAAATCTAGCTCCCATGAACAATATTTTAAAAATGCAGATAATTTTACATCTGCATTTAGGAAATTAGGAAATTTTAGGAAAGGTAACATGAAAAGTACATAAAGTTATTAAACAATAAAAGTAATTAAAAGGATGCATAGTTACAAGTAAGCAAAACCTGCAAGGGATAGGAATCACTGAATAAAACCTTACTTTCAGAAATCACAATTGTATTATCTTATTAGTACAAAAACATATAAGTTTGTTTGTGAAACACTTTCCAGTTTTAATAAGGATCGAACATGTTTCCAAAGTTATGTTACAGTTTACTTAATACTTTTTATAGTAATGTATCTTGTAAGATATATAGCCTTTGAACAGGCAGTTGTTTATTCACATTGTAATTATCAAAGAACTCCATTCCAGGGGGAGAAGCTTTTGTTGGTAGTTCATTATAAGCTCAAGGGAAATTGTTGTTTAGGATCACTTTCTTGGTTAAGCAAAACAAATACAGCTTGGTTCATTGACCAAGCTTTATACCTGAATGCATCCTAAAAATGAAAGTAAGTGCTGAATCTTTAGCAGTAAAAATACTTTAGATATAGATACTCTGCACTTCCGCGGCTGTCTGCATAGGCTTTAACCAAATAATCACAAGAACTGGATATGGATACAAGTTCAAGAGTGGAATATCACCAGCACCTATCTACATGGATGACATCAAGCTGAATACTAAGAGTGAAAGAGATATTGACATGCTGATCCTGAGGATCATGATGTCATGTAGAACATCATTTTGACTGGATAAGTGTGGCCACATAGTCATCAAAAGGGGGAAAGTAGTTAAGACTGATGAAAGTGAAATTTTTTTTAAAAAATTATATTTATATGCCACCCTTCTCCGGAAACTCAGGGCAGCTTACAATGTGTTAAGCAATACCTGAATTACCTGACATACAGGCCATACCTGACATACATACAGCTTGTAATCCCAAGGTCAGATGGGAAGCACAATAAAATCAAGGAAGTCAACAGTACCCATATACCACCAAAGGAAAAGACATTTATTGAAGAGCATAGTCAATGGAAATAAAAATATCCACATAATCAGCATAAATGCCCTGCCAGTCATTAGCTATTCTGTCAGTATAGTAAGATGGTCAAAGAAGGACCTAGAAACTGTCCTGGGAGCTCATCACAATGTATAGAGATTTCCACCCAGTTTGTACACAAGTTGGAAAGGAGATGGATGGTATCGGGTGAATGTCGTTGCCATGGATGAAACCTAGAGCTTCCAGGAGTTCATCAATAAAGATGGTATCCAAAGATGAGCTGCTGGGGGAATGTCTGAGGCAGGAAGATCAAGTAGAGGAGGTGCAAGAGAAGACTCTGCATGGAATGTACTATCGAAAGGTAGCTGAGGTGACAGACATTGCAAAATCCTACCAGTGACTGGAAAAACCTGGACTGGAAGACAACAGTGAGGTACTGATAATAGAACCACAAGAACAGGTGATAGGCACCAGATGAACAGAAGCAGGGGTCTACCACACTAGACAGAACTCAAAGTTGTGCCTACTCAGAGAGGTCTCAGAAATGTCTAACACATAGAGGCAGGTTGGAAAATGCAGGCAGGAACAGTATACATCTAAATAAATCTATTTATTAATCCTGTCTCTTCATTATCTTTACCTTCTTGCATCTCATTTTGATTTTTTCCTTCCACTGCTTCTTATTTCTCATCTATTTCTGAATATCATGTTCCCCCAATTGTTGGGTGGTTTCTACACTCATTTCTTTATCTTTAGATAATCCCCTTGTCTCCTTATTGTTCTTTATAGTTTCATGCATGTTTTTGAGTATAAAAATATTTCTTCATTTGCCTCTATTATCCCCTTTAGATCCATTTTGTAACAGTTTAATAATTATATACTTCCTTGGTTCCAATGTCTCAATATTTACAAACTCCCACTTAATAAAATTCAATGAATTCCATAGTAATGCCTCCAAGTTCCCTAAATTTATAATCTTTAAAATTCTTTAGTGGTTTACAGGCTCATAATTTTCCAATTACATATCTCCCCAAAGATATGTCCAAATTTTAAAGTCTTATTTAATTTTTCTTCTTTTCTCTTTTCTTCTATCACCTTTCTTCTTTTGCCTCATAGAATATTCTGTCAAATAGCCTTAATAATCCAAATCCAAAGTAATTCACTAGGTTCCTCCAATCTTTCAAGTCCATAATCCAATAGCCAGTTTCAATAAAGTTCAGTTATTCATTCATTCATTCATTCATTCATTCATTCATTCATTCATTCAAACATGTACAAGATAGCAGGTATAGGTATAAACATAAACAAAGAAAATAAGTACAGATAAATGGGGACAGTAAGATAGGGATGGTAGGCATGCTGGTGCGCTTATGCACATCCCTTTATGGACCTCTAGGAATGGGGTGAGGTCCACGGTAGACAGTTTGTGGTTGAAGTTATTTGCAATTTAGTTCATCTTAGAAATCTTTAAGAGGAGAAAAAAATTCATTAGATATTTTCAAAACATCCAAATTGTCTTCTAGAATAGAGTCAAGGTCAGGCCGCCTTCCAGGTGTTATTTACTTTCTTCTATTTTGTATATTAGACTTTATGTGAATTGGACCTCACTTTCACTAAGAGTACTGATGTTGCAGTGCTGTAGTGTTCCTCTTCTTTCAGTAGATGGCTCCCCCTGCTCCCAAGTCCAACATTAAACAGCATGTCAAAAACAGCTGATTATCCAATAAGTCCAGGAGGTTTAAAAATAAAAATAAGCAAGACAGTTTCTTCCAAAAATCACCTTTCAAATTGTTTAAGGTTTTTTCCAGGCTTTCTGTATTTTAAAGCTCCCCTTGGGGATTTCTTTTGCCTCTTAATTTTCAGTCTTTAATCTCCGTGTGTCCAGTCGACACTTCCTTAACACTTGGAGATTATCTTTTAAAATTATTGTACTTAAATTAAATCTTTGGAGTAAGAGTTGGAAGTTATCTCACCCAGTTTCAATGCTTTATCCATGGATACTCCAGCACAAATCTTATGGTCCCGGTTGTCCCAGCTTGTGTCTGCCAAAAATGGTTGTCGTCCTTGCTGCCATTCAGGAGAGCTTGCTTTGGACCTAACGAGGAAATTACAAGTTCCTAGCGATCCACAAAGCACCTCTCCTTTCTTTGCCACCCCTATAAGGTGGCTTTGACCCTGTAGGGCCTCCCAACAGCGGTTACCAGCTGGAATTTGCAGAGGTCAGCCGGATATTCTCGCCATGATATCAACCGGAAGGCCAGAAGTTCATGAAGAATAAAAAGGCTAAGATGCTGTGGCATTTCCAAATCCAGATGGACAGGCAAGTACTGACCAGTCAAGCAGACATTGTGGTAGTGGACAAAGAACAAAATACAGTGGTAGTGATAGATGTAGCAGTGCTGAGTGACAGGAAGGAAGGAAGGGAGGGCAGGAGGGAGGGAGGGAGGGAGGGAGGATCTTTTAAATACATTTGTGACTTGTGGCCAGAATAGCTATTTGTAAAATGTATAGAGATAATCTAAATATATAATGTAAGTCTACGTTATTGTGAATTTTTTAGAGGCAATGCCTTTATCCTAATCTTGAAGTTATAAACAGGCCATTGAGTAGTGGTAAGCATTTAAATCAGTTCCTTAAACTAGAACAAATTTGTGACTTCTTGAAAAGTACTGTATGTAATGATATTGAATTTGAGAAAGAGTCTGGAAAAGGACTATGATTATGCAGACAACTAAAATTCATATAGACAAATAAGATTTTGAACTCAAAGTTCTGTCTTAATGCATCTGGGTTTCATATGTTTTCAGATAGTTAGAGTGAATATGGGTTACTATCCTGTTTTTAATAAATATTTCAGTACAAAGAGTAGATTAGTAAGGTAGAGTTACAAAATTGTTTGTTTTTATGTCCAATGTCACTGTGACAAAAGGCTTTTTTAAAATGTAATTTATTGACACTACCTAATTTTAAAGAATGTTTCAACTTCATTGTGGGAATAAAATAATATTTTTTTACCAAATAAATAGCTGGTAAACTAATATGATTTCTTTAAATCATTCTGTAAATGTCCAAATCTAAGGAAGATTACTGAAAGGCTTTAATGTGTCACTGTAGTTTAGCTCAGCCAGAATTGTTATAAGAATAAAACTGGAGGAAGGTGTTCCATACTTTAATAGTGGGTTAGAAATATGATACCTAAAATGCACTAAAATATTTTTTTATATTTAAATATTTTTTTACTAAAACGATTCTTAACTGATAGCATTGTTTTGTTTGTTTTTGTTTTTTTGCTTAATAGTAATGCCATTACTTTGTTTCTTATATGAAATATTTATCTGGGAAAGTGGGAATTTTGGTTAGGACAATTTTTAGTTTTCAGGGTGTACAGTATATATAATACCTTTTTTTCTTTACCAGATTTATTTTTAAAAGAAGAAAAGTAATAAATTGAGGAAATTACCTCTTTACTGTAATACAAAGAAAGCAGTTTCTCCTAGCTCATGAATCAAGAGTGAAGGGTGATTACCTTAGTCTGGCTGCACTCCATGTAATTTTAGAGACTAGAATGTTGTTACAAGCAAAGAAAGGTGAAAACATAGTAAAGTTCCACTGAACGACTTTTACAGCTTTGAGCTAATGTACACAAACAAAGAAACTCTTGTTTTCTTCCCTCCATTATATTTGTAATGAGAGAAAGGTGAAAATTGGGTAGTCTTGAAATAGAGTTGACACTCTATTTACTTCCTTAAACTTCACATAGAAAAAAACATTAAAAATATAATTGTCACATTTATATCATTAAAAAAAATATTATCACTAAGGAATTCAAAGACAAATGTAAATTTATATGCCTGTTAATTGCTTTTTGAATTTGATTTCTTGAAATTATATAGAAAAAAAATGAAATTACACTGAAAGCTATCAGGTTATATGAATGGCTTAGTAATGGAGAAAAGCACATTAAATCTTTCTTATTAAATCGGCAATAAAATGCATGAAAGTCTTCTCATGTCTGATTTGTCATTTTTGCCTTAATTTACATTTTCATTGTAAATGAATGAGATTTTTTATGTTAAATGTATTGTTATTTAGTTATTGTTTGGAGGTATGTAGCTGCTCATATCACACACATTACTGGGGTAGTATACAACAAGTTAAAAACATAGAAACAATACAATTTAAAAAGATATAAAAAGCAAATTTAAAAAATCTTGAATCCATTGCTGAGCTAATTTTTATACATTATCTAAAATAATTCTAAATGCTAAAACAGCAGTTTTAGTACTAATCTCCTGCGGCAGCTTAAGGTTTAGAAGAGTTGCCTTAAATTTATGATGTGTTACAGTGTCATTCAATTTCTGAGATAAATATTCATAATGCAATCCATTATAGTCATACAGTAAAACATAAGTTTCAACTGTATTAGGATAGTCGCAATGAATTAATGAAATGATGTGTTTTAGAAATGATCTGTTTACAATCCTTTTGTCTATATTGTCTGAAATTACTTTTGGTTCTCATTTAACAACCACTCATTCAGTGACTCTTTGCACCTATGATTAGGCCGAATGAATGGTACCGGGGGGGGGGGGGGAGGTTTCTACTGGTTCGCCCCAATTTTGACAAACTGGTAGTGGCAGTAGTGGGAGGCTCCGCCCTCCTGCCCAGACGTCATCACAGACGCTCTGCACAAGCACAGAAGCGCCATGTGTGAGCGAAGTGCGCACATGTGCACTCACAGTTCCAAACCAGTAGCGAAGGTAAGTGGAACCCACCATTGACTGGTACCATATGACTGGTCACAGTGTCCCTATGTCATGTAATTACGATCCAGGTGCTTGGCATTCGATTCACAATTATAATGTCACAGAGTTCCACAGTCACATGATTGCCATTTGTGACTTTCTTTGTTGACTTCCTACAAGCAAAGTCAATGGGAAGCCAGCAGAGTCATAAATGGTGAAGAACCAAATGATGTCTTCATTTAACAATGGCATAGGATTCATTTAACCAGGAAAACTAGAAATGCAAGAATATGTGTTGCAGAACTGTATAGTCACGCGATATTATGCTTTATTTATGACTCTATCACCCTATCACTTGGTGGCAGAAATGCCAATCCCAATTACCTTTATGGAGTGAGGCCTACACGTATATAGCAAATTTGAGCTTTCTACAACTTTTATTCTTTGAAAAAAACACTTAAATGCAATTGTATATACTTACATTTAGCTAGCATTTAATGAATTATTTTTCTCAACTATTATACTAATTTTTTTAGGAAGAGGACCATTTGAACAAACTATGAGTAAATATTTATAATTGCCTCAGTCATCAAGTTGAGTGGGAAAGGACTAGTTGCCCAAAGGAGGAAAGTTTTAAAGTGGAGGCTGAATTGTCTTCCTGGTAATGTGTTAATATGGAATGCTGTTTGTTTTGATTTGATTTAGGCAAAATTACTTTTTCAATGACATGGATCCATGAAATAAAATTGCAGTATAGTTAAGAAATGAACTGCACAAGTTACGAGATACCCAAAGGAACAGTAACCAACCACATGTTGCAGCACTTTCAATGTTTTCTTAGCTTCCAGTTTGAACTGGGTAGACTAGCTGGTGGCAAAGTAGCCAATTCAGCAGCCAGACTGCACAATGAACATCTCATAGCTATCTAGCCAAGTAGTGATATCTTAATCTCTAGTCACAGAGGACAGAATGATCTATTGGGGGCAGACAGAACTGTGAACTTTATGTACAAATTGCTTACTTATGTTAAAAGATTGCCAAGCCAAAGGAGAAGAAGACAGGAGTGAGAAAATAAATTAAAGCTTCCTCCCTGTTCTTTTGGAAACTGCCAGCTAGTTCCCTCCTGCTGAAAACTAATGGAAAATTTGATATTATGGCTCAAGGTGAGAGCATGGAATAGCCAAACAAAATTAGGAGATGGAGCTTTGAAGTTTGGCAGTAACCATATCTGATTTCAGTCTTCTGTACATCTTGCGGTAAATATTGGGTTACGGCAGTGACAGGTTAATAGAGAAAGTGGTATAATATGTGGTATTATGTAATTGTCAATGTCAGCCTTGTAATTGTATTTTTTGAGGTACTAGATCACAGGTGTTAAATTTGATCGCGTCACGTGACATCACATGATGTATTGTGACTTTTTTGCTTTTGCAGAGCCACGGTGGGTGTGGCCTTTGCGTGATACATCTGGCCCGTGGGCCACCAGTTTGACACCCCTGTACTAGAAGATGAATGTATGAGCCTATTGGTTGAGTCAATAATATTTTCATATTGGTTCGATGTGAATATAGTTTTGACTGGATACTGTGTTGAAGATTCCCTGTAAGATCTGAATTTTGTGGTTCATACTACTGTTTCTGTAATAAATAAATAGCTAAAATATGCCTAGGTACAGAGTATAAAGGAAAAGATGATAGGGACTATCCTATTGCTGGAACGGTAGTCAGAAATGTCTGATTTGAGATGTCAGAGAAAGAATAATTTCTTATTTTTGAAATCTTTGATTAGTTACCAATCCCTTTAGACCATCCATCTAACTGCCCAATAATCTTCCTGTCTAATGACAGGAGAAATTAAAACAATCTTTCTGGTCAGGTCATAATTTACTGAAGAGTGTGTTCACCACAACAGTTAATCTCAAAGGATTAATTAACACATTAAGTAGACTGTTCTTGTTGTGTTATGGACCTTCATGATTTCTAAAACCTTTGAAATATTTCCAACAAACAGAATGTATTACTTTATGATACCGTAATGAAATGGTGAAAGAAGAAAGGTTTTTAATACTTTTTTCAATTTTACAAAGTGAATCCCAGGTGATAAACAGACTTAATGTTGGCTAAAATGCATTTAGCATAGGATAACATTATACTTCAAAAGTGATTGAACATAAGATAATATGTTATGTATGTAATAATGTACTTAAACCAAAAATAGCAGTAGTTTGACAGAGACAGGGGGAAAAAGTTTATAGAGGTCTGGCATGGCAAAGGTGGAATGGAAGAGAAGAATGAAGTGAGTATTTTAAGTGTTCTATTGCTGAACATTTCTGAAGCTTAAAATTTTAAAACAAATAGATTTACAGTACTGCCATTTTTTAAAATAATTTTATAGTTTTTTCTCTAACATCCATAGGTGCTTAGTGGACAAGGTATTGTCTGGGTCAATATATTTTACACACAGTAGTAAAAATAGTAATATTTTTTAGATATACATAATCATAATTTTTCAACTTCTAACAATGTGATGTATTCTATTCTATATCAGTACAGATAATATTATTTTCCCTATTTCTAACTTTTACCTCTTTTTTCTACCTCTTAATAAAATAGCCGCCCTATTAGGAAGTATTCTATATCTATCCATCATCTCTTGCCCTTTTTAGAATTTCAACTCTTATTGGTTTTTTGGTAAATCTTTCATGCTTCTCCCTTGGGATCTTGTAGCCCCTTACATCACATTTATTTAATCTTAGTATTTCATCTGCCACAACATCTATCTTTGTTGTTGGATCTCTTAAGTACCCATCCATAGTTCTTTCATCATTTTAAGATAAGTTTCTCTTTATTCTCTTCTATATTTTGAACTCTTAGAGTGTAATCTGTCTGTTTCATTTTAAGTATTAGTGCTATTTCTTCCATATCTTTCCCCACTTGTATCATTTTTAGCTTTATCTCCTCTATTCTTTCCTCAGCTCCTTCTGGTTTCTCCTCTACTTTCTGAATTTTTTGTCCATCTTTTATTATCATTTGCTGTAGGTTTTCTAGTCTCACATCTTTATCCTGCATCAATTCCATCATCTCCCTATGATTCCTTGCCATATCTTCCTGAATGCATTGAAACATCAGTAATATTTCTTTATAAACCATATTTGTTTTTTCCTGTTGAAACATCTTATACTCATTTAATGAGTTAATAGTAATTCAATATTACACCAAAATTCTAATATTCCAATTGCTTAGAGACACCAAAAACACCAATGTTAATAGAATTTGCACAGACCTGGAACTGTTCCTCGAAATTCCCTAAATTTATAATCCTTAGAATTTTCCAGTTTACACCCTCTAAATTTTCCAAATGTTTAAGTCTTGTTTAATTTTTCTTCTTTCTTTCTTTCCTTTTCACCTCAAATAATCTTAATAATCCAAATTGGTCCACCAAATTTCCCCAAATGTCTTTAAGCCACAAAATCAAATATTCAATTTCAAAGATGTTTCTTGTTAATTATAATCCACCTTGCTGTAGAGGTTTTCAAAAGGCTCACTCAGCACTTCTGAGCCGCCAAAACACCAGTAGATATGGAATCAAAATAAAAAGGCCTTCCAGGTGTTGTTGCATTTCACTATTTCCTTTGTTCTCTTTATTTTCCTTATATTATCACTCACTGTCAAGGTCATTTCCCACTGTGTTCTAGTATAATATATTCTTTCACCAGTAGTTGGCACTCCCATCAAAGTTCCAACATTAAACAGCTGACTGTCAGAAAGAAAATTCGAGGGGAAAAAAAGATTCTTTTTTCTTTATACGATTTCTTCCAATAATCAAAAGGTTTTATCCACAATTTAAGTTATTTTTCATACAACTACCAGTTCCAGTCTAGGCTTTCTATATTTTAAAGCTTCAGAATCAAAAATTTGTTTCACTTCTGGGCATAATCTTTCTCCAGGTATTAAATCGCCACTTTCTTAATTTTGGAGACTCTTTTTTAAAGAATGCTTTTATTTGGATTTTAAGACTCTAGTATAGAAGTTGAAAGTTTTCTCGCCCAGTTTCAGTCCTCTGTCCACAAACCGCTCCAACTCATAATCTTCTTATCCCAGTTTTCACATCTTTAGACTTGCCAAAATGGCCGTCGTCTTTGCTGCCAATCTGGAGTGTTTCTTTGGATCAAACAAGGAAATTGCTGTTTCCTCACAATCTACAAAGCATCCCTTCTTTCTTCATCTTCAGGGTGGCTTTGGCCCCGTAGGATTTCCTGGCAGGCAGGTAACTGCTGGGTTTTGCGAAGCTCCACTGAGCTCCGCTATCCCATAACCGTTCCACTGCGACGCCAACCGGTAAGTCTCAGTCCTGCTGTTTTTGAAGTGTTTATTCAGTTGTAAATTACTATATCTTAATGATCAATTAGTATGTTTAGAAGTGCAGGTAATCCTTGACTTACAACCATTCATTTAGCAACTGTTTGAAGTTACAATAGCATTTAAAACAACTGCTTCTCGAACTTATATTGTTGCAACATCCCTATGATCACATGCTCAAAACTCAGGTACTTGGTAACCAGTATCATTGACTAATCATACTGGTTGCCAAGTATCTGAGTATATTATAACTTGTTAGATAGTATACACAGGTAGTAGTGTCTTCCAGGATCACCTGATCACCATTTCCAACCTTTCCAGCAGGCTTCCAATAAGCAATGGGAGAAGCCAGATTTGCTTAACAAACACATGGTTCACTTAATATCTGCAGTGATTCACTTAAAAACCATGGCAAAAAGGTTGCAAAATCAGGTATAACTGACTTAACAACTTCCTTGTTTAAAATGGAAATTGTGATCCCAATTGTAAGTTGAAGACCAACTGTAGATAAAAAGTTATCAATGGCAATTTGATTTAAATCAATACCTTTTTGAAGACTTAAGTATCTTAAAAACATTTTTGCCAAATGTTTAACACCTGTTAAAATGTTTTAAATTTAACTGGTTTCATCTGTAGGTCCGCCCACAGTAATGGAATCATACCTCACATTTAATGACATTTCAACTGTGCAATTTCTGAATTAAATACCACATTCCATTTAATGCTGTCTTGTTTCAGAAAACCAATTTACAGTTTGTCCATTCACGTAGGCATAAACAAGTATATAGGCTACTTTTGAATTTTTTACTGTACGTTATTGCTGCATTTTGCTTACTTTTATTTATTTGTTGTATGATTATTGGTTTATTGGAAGAAATTGTACTATATATATATATATATATATATATATATATATATATATATCAGAGAATAATTTGTTTTATTGTACTATTTAAATGTCACTTTTTAATTTTTGTAGCATTTCTACAATTTTAAACTGGAAAGTTCTCACAGTATTCAAATTTGAAATGACAGCAAATATGCTAGCTAGTTTAAAAAAGGAAGCATTGTAGTTCAGATAAATAACTTCTTACTTAGCATTGTAAATGGAAGAATAATTTTTCATGTATTCTTTGCTTTCCATTAATTGTTTTATGTTTGAAAATATGGTAACAATTTGTTACAGTTATGTATTGAGGGTTAAAGATAGTTTAAATGCTTTTAAAATCATATTCTGTATTACATCACAACATATATATAATATTGTTAAGATGGCACAGTAGTAAGATTAAAAATGATTAGCATTTAATAAGATGCAAAGTTTAAAATGCTTGGAAAAAATTACTGAGTAGGATTCAATTTAATGATAAAAATCTATACAATCTATTTCAATCTGAAATAGATTGTTCTAAGCAAAGTTAACAATCAAAATGCTAAAGTAACTTTATTTTACCTGTTGTAGTTGCACAATTTGGTACTGATAAATTATATTAAAATATGATGTAACCATACTCTGTAACAACAACAGCAGGCATTTTTACCAGTTGAATAAAAATAATCTTTGCATATTTCAAACATTTGAATGCTGATTACTGGCTTATTTAATGCTTAAAATTGAAAGCATTTTAAAGCATTCTGTTTATCTGTTAAAAATACAATCTTAACATTAGAAAGTTCTGATTGTAATTTAATGCACTTAAATGCCATTGGAAAAATGTAGATATTTTGTGTTTAACCTTTGCAGTTGTGGCACAGAGTTCAATAACTAATAACTTAGATCTTTGAGTTTTAATGGGTAAATGGAATAGTAAATGCTGTAATGTAGTTCTTAATCAAATTATATTCATTCAGTCAAGATGAAATACAATATAATAAATTTCTATTTTTACTCCATGATTTAAAAATTACAATGTTTTGCCCAAAGTGTTTCCTTTTTATAATGAAACACTCTTTTGAAGTCATCTATTCTTTTATTTCCCAACCCCCATGTCAAGTTGTATTTGACTGCCTTGATACATTGTTCCTCATTTCTTGTCCATTCCAAGGTTCAGCTACTCTGAAGAATGGGTCTTTTTTGTAATAATACCATGCTTGCTGGTGCAATTAGTAGGGCTCTTGCTAGCAGTAGAAATAAAACCATAGCTTCTCATGGATTTATATGGGAAGCTGTGAGCTTTTTTGATTAAAGTAGCTTACATGTTAGCAACAAGACATTAACCTCAATACTGATCAGTGAAAGCATTTTGTTTTAATTATGTTTTAAAATTAAATACATACATACATACATACATATTCTCTCTCTCTAACACACACACAGAGAGAGAGAGAGAGAGAGAGAAAGAGAGAGAGAGAGAGACCGACACACATTTTGGCTTGATGGCTGGCCATTTCTATTCATAAGGAAGTTTGTATAGCAATTGACATGTGACAAAGACTGGGGAAATCTTGGTTCAAGGTCACCCACAGTGAAAAAAAAACACTCACTGATTTTTAGCTTATTCTTTCTAAACGAAGTCTCGGAATGTTAATAAAATAGTTTCTTACACAATTTAAAAGAGAGATCTGGGCTTTAGGAAATAGCAATCTAGCAATAGAAATAGCAATAGTTATCTAGGAAGAAGAGTTAATATAAAACCTTATTCACAACTACAGGAATGAGAATTGGCAAAGATATATAAGTGGAAAGCTGAATCAGAGGAATCTTATCATTTCATGAATGCATTAAGGATCGACTTGTGTACATGTAAATATTAGAAATTATGTGTCTTTAACTCTGAATTCTTATTTTCTTGCATGCAAAGGTAGTTTATTCTTAAAATTAGATGAGCTGACATGAAATAATCTATGGCGCCATTGCTCTTATGTAAATAAATGACAACTATTTAGAGAATACTCTTTAAAATTTATAAACATGTTCGGCTGAAATCACAATTAATATAAACTATATATAGGAGATTCAAGACTGAGTATTGCTATTATTCGTGGAAATATTAAATGTTAAAATATTTTAGAATCTCAATTCATATGTAACAATTTTTTGTCTTTAATTTATTGAATAAAGCAAATTAAGTGCCCAAGTTGTTCATTTCCATGACCATTTGGTCTTTTCTGATAATTAACTGAAAGCTAGCACATTATGTTAATCTAACATGCAAATGTACAATTTACAGCATAGTTTATATAATTAATTGGATTTTGGTATATTGTGGAACAGTTTGGCTAGACAACCATATGTTACAAATAACCTTTTTTGCACAGAAAGCACAGCTAAGTATTGGATGCCTTTTAATTAAGTATCTGTATATCAGATTTTTTTAATCGTTTTGTCTCATCCATTGCTTTGAAATTCTAAAATGTGGAATAATTATAAGTAGGATATCTTCCCCTTATTGCTGAAATAGGACAATAGATATTAAGTACTCAATAATAAGAAATTTACTAGAATAGTCAAAAAGCTCCTGCCTGCATAGGAAGATTGTTCCTATCTATTTTATTAAGTAGAAATAAGGTTTGTTCTGCAAGTTAAGAGAATAGCTTCATCCAAGAATATATACAGATTTTATTAACTATAGAAACAAGAGTTTGATTTAAAATATATACCTAACTGGTCTGTAATTCTCTAAGCATCAGGCTTCATTGATTGTTCTTTTTTTCTTATAACAATCATATTCATATCTTGAAATATAACAAGTTTCATATCCATCTACTCATACAAGGTGATAAAATCTATTAGTGTATGAAAAACCTATAATCTATTGTTTTATTTTTGTTTATTTTTCAAAGCTAATTCATGGTATCTATAACAATCAACTGAATTGCTTATAAAAATACATGTTGTTTTAAATTGAAGCGCACAATAAATCATCAGATTCTTGCAGTTCTACCAAAGTGTTTCAGATCAAACAAAGCAGAAACATGGAACAATTCTTACTGAGTCTGGAATTATTTTATGAGGCAGTTAGAGAAAAGTTAAACCAATTTCCCCCTCTCTCCTTTCCTTTTCAACATAGCACATTTATTGCCCCACCATGTCTCAATCTCTTCATCACTTTCCATGCTTCCCTTCAGCCAGTGATGCCACCAATTTCAAAATGGCATATCCCATCCATCTCGGTGTCTGTATTTTTTGTTCCATTCCTTGCTATTATCTCCTTATATGCCAATGATGACTCAATATGGCATATTCTATCTTCCCTAACCAGTCCACTGTCTTACTACTCATCCACCCTACTAGCTGACCCACCCCATCTCCCATCTTCCTTACTATTTTCATTTTCCTCAACTGTTAACAGTGTCAGATGTTGTCCAGGGATCAAAGCAACTTCTGGCCCCACTAACCTATTTTGAATCATATCGGACATGTCTAAATGCCTATTTTGCTCTATGTACAAATAAAAATAGCTGAGCCACAAACAATTCAAAATCAGTTGACCAGTGTCAGTGTTATGCATAAAAATACATCCCTGAATATCAATATTTGAATAAATAGCTTTTACAGATTCTGGAGTGTTAAGAATTTGAATAAATAGAGGAGTCTGGTTTTGTGTGTTTGCTTTTAAAGGTTTATCTATGTGGTTGCTAAGAGTCGACACCAACTTGATGGCACATAATCAATCTGCTTTAAGATTTAAAAAACATGAGAGACAGGTCCTGACTTTAGTCAGTGACAAATAATGATGCTGTGTCTTTCTTTTCCCTGCCCCCCCTCCCAAATTCTTTACATTTGATATAATGAACAAAGGCTCATTTTAAATACTTCTTTACTTCCCATAGCAGTCTGTACAGCAAATAAAATAAAATGTTAGAACAAACATCTGGCTTCATTTGCAGACATAATGTACTAGTTAGCCAGTAGTAATGCTTCATCCTTTCCCAAAAGCTTGCTGTGGATTTTCTTCTAGTTTTGTGGGTTGTGGCCTGCCAGTGGAAAAAATGTTCTTCAAATAAGGTTCACAGTGTTGTTTCAAAGACAAAATGCTGCTTTTAATTAGGAACAATGTATCATATGAAGCACTTTGATTTATAGATTAACTCAAAACAGCAGTAGATGATGACGAGAACGAAGACATAAGGATAAGGAAAATATATGTAATATGTAATATTGCTGTTTTTCTGCTGAAAGGAAAGGAACCATTTCTGACTATACAAATATTGCTTTCAGTCTTTCTAAAAGTATTGGGTCTCCAGGCCATGCTTTGTAAGAATATTGGTAACTGTGGGTTAATTATCAAGTTGGTCCTAGTTTGAGGTACAGTTTAAAATAGGTAATATTATAAATCAATAATGTAAAAACTAATGTTACTGAAATTATTTTTATGAGCAAAAATACTAATTCAATAAAATTTAAAGCTTAAATTTCAAATTTTAGTTTACACTACATTTTAATGTAGTAGCCTTATATTAATGCTGTTAATAACGGTAAGCATTTCATGTTCAAGAGTTCAAGGTTTTATAAATATTTTTTCTCATTTGGTTAAATTGACTCATCAGAATTGTTAAACTTAGATTTCATCACAATATTGTTTAATTTATGGAGCATTTCTATGGAATATTAAATATTTCAAAATAGAGAAATCCAGTTTTTTAAAGAAAGTATATCTAATTTTTAAACTTTTTGCATAACATACTGATTAATGAACCAAATTTATTCTTAATTTAACAGATAATCTGTTAAATTTTATTCAGTTTCTCATTTTTTAATATATTATATTCCTCTAGCACCTTTTGTTGTTTGGTTGATATACTTTAGAAAACATAGTTTAACAATCTCAACTGGTTTGTACATAAACTATAATACATGCTATGTAAACTACTTTATGTTTGTATGGATTAATTAAATCAGTAAACTATTACCACCCTAGAGTCTGGTGACACATCTGTTAAGGCTAATTGTTTGGAATTCCATAATTTTATGTCATCTCTGTTAAAAATTTAAAGGTAGTTTTTTTAAAAAAATCACCCAAGAAACTCCAGAACAGTTATGCACCACAGCTTTGTAATAAACATGAGATTTAGTCTTATCATCTGTTGAGCTCAGCTGTTTTTTCAGAGTCTAATTTCTTCTTTATATTTTAAAAGCTTATTTCCTAATAGCATCTATAGAGGAAGCTATACACAAAGCGAAATGAACAATAGCTAGATTTACAAGATGTTGGTAAGAGATGCCATCTATCAAATGGCAACACAATATTTTAAATGTGTTCTATTTAAGTTACATACTAAGTTTTGGTGTGTTCTATAAAGTAGCCATAATCCCTCTCCTGCCAAATTTGACTAATAAAGTGGTGTCTTGATACCATCTGTCTATGCAATGCAACCACTCCCATGACCTCTGTTCATTTTTTAGCAAAATGCTCCCCCCAGCTATCCCCCAATTGTTGTTGCTCCTCTGTTCACAATATTTTACACAGATGGTAACTACGCGTGCAAGAAGGGGAAAAATTCAGATAATTAAATGTGCTCTGCAGATTTTCTGTATAATGTGATATGTTGACAATGTTGAATTGGCAGTAAGAAAACCCTGAGGAAATCTGGACAGAAAATGAAATGGTGGTAGCTCGTTTTACAGTTAATACCCTTTAACTATTCTGTTCTTCTAGAAAACTGTGATGTGAGAATGTAAATTCTTTCAGTGGCGGTATGCATTGAGGTCAGATCTTGCTTAGTTTTATGAATACTTATTTAAACAGAGCAGGATTTCTGCATTACTTTGTCTTCAGTACAGTTCAGAAGTAACTGAGAACATCTGAATGATAGTTATTGTTAGAACTCCTACTCTTGAGATTATATACCACTAAAGGTTCATATTTTTATTTATATGGATTCATTTTATTATGTGCTAGGTGCTAAAATAAATTCTGGTGAACTAAAGCAGGATAGAGTAAAAAAAACCATTTTGTTTCTTGAGTAAGAACATATATCAGAAACAAATATCAAGCAAATATTAGAAACAGACTATAACTACAGATCATTGATTGTTATAACAATTATATTAAAGCAATTGTACCTGTGTACATAGAATTTTATAGGTATAATACAGGTAGTCCTCAACTTATGACCATAATTGAACCCAAAATTTATGTTGCTAAGTGAGACATTTGTTAAGTAAGTTTTGCCCCATTTTATGACTTTTCTTGTCACATTTGTTAAGTGAACCAGTTCAGTTGTTAAGTTAGTAACAAGGTATTAAGTGAATCTGGCTTCCCCATTGACTTTGCTTGTTAGAACGTTGCAAAAGGGAATCACATGACCCCGGGACACTGCAACTGCCATAAATATGAACCAGTTTAAAAGCATCCTAAATAGTTGTTAATGGGTTTTTAATTTTATAATGATTTGGGGTTTTAAATTGGGAGGCCGATTAATTTAATGTATTTTTTAATTATCTTAACTTTTGTATTTGTATGTATTTTTAATTTTGGCTGTTCACCGCCCTGAGTCCCATTTGGGAGAAGGGCGGTATACAAATTAAAATAATAATAATAATAATAATAATAATAATAATAATAATAATAATAA
>WNWU01015514.1:0-10995 GCA_012654045.1 Ptyas mucosa | reverse complement strand
TATATATATATATATATATATATATATATATATATATATATATATATGCAGTTCATCTTCCATACATGCTAATAAGTAGCCACTTAAGATGGACTTTTATCAAAATAGCAGGACAGTATTTCACTTTGTTGTAGATCAGTATCAGAGAACAGTTCTGACAGCAAGGAAATAGGAAATAATATAGAAGGAGAGCATGGAGATACCTTTTGAAATATTCTCCATAACCCAAGGCCTTCTAATCATCAGAAATATGTCAAAGATATGAGCCTGAAGACAAAAATATATCTAGAACTTCATGACAGATCTCTAATGTTTGCTCCACTGCTTCTACAGTCTTAATCTTGCTACTGTTATTATCTAATGACATTTTTATGTTTTCCAAAGCTTGTACATCACTTAAGTTCATGCATCATACATCATTATCTATAACACTATTATCATCATTATCTATAACACTATTATCATCATTACCAATAACACTATTGATCTGTTTATGGCTTAACGTGTTGTATGAACCCAGTTACTGTAACTGAAAGCTATGGTTTATGAATAAGCCTGGCCAACATTGGTTCACTCCACACACTAGGATTAAACGATATATTAACCAAGTCATTTTTTCCTAAGCAAGAATGAAGCACTAGTGTCTACTTTCAAACAATTTATTAGAAAGAGAGGTATAATTCATAATCTCTTCTGAGCTTTTAATTTCATCCATTTCCATTTCTTTACATATTTTGTGGCCTTTATAGACTTTCACAAGGTTTGGACCATGGAGATTTTGTAGAATTGTTCTTCTCTAATTATGGAATTACTATTACCAAAACAAGCAATAACCATGTGAATTAACAATGGCAGCACTAATCAGGAGAGCACTGTAATGCACTTCACAAGGGCACTTTAAAAGCTTCTAAGTTTATACCTTCATTTCTTTTCTCCTTCCCCCCATTACAATAGATGTGATGTTCTTGTTGATTTTGGGGGCTGAGGTTTTACAGAATTTGGGGGAGAGGAAAAGAATGCTCTGGCAACTACAAATACAGTTCATCATATTTCAAGCAATCTATGTACCCAAGCATTGTTGAGCATCCCAGAACCACAAATACATAACAATGGTGAGAAAATGGAAAATTTGGCCAATGGGATAATTTGCTTTTATCTTTAGTTCATAGCAGTGCTACACTGACTTCAAGAGTCAGCAAACATAAAACAGAAAAGACTTTCACTCTTTCATTTCAAATGTTACTCATAAGCAAAGAATTTTTTAAAAATGTATTCCTTACCTTAATTGATAAGGAGGGATCTTGGTAGTATCATCCAGAGATTCTAATGTTTCTGGGTAGAAAAGGAAGAAGGAATTATTTCAGAAAGCATCCAAGCATATAGTTGAAAGCATACATCATTATATATAGTTTTATGCAACTTGAAGTCCCATCTTGCTCAATCAGGATTGTTATCCCATATTAAAATTGTTTAAGTTGTGCACTGCAAGTGCACATATATGTAGATTGACATGGGCAGGTATTGAAGTGTTCAGAACTAAATTAAAAGCACCTTTTCCTTAATAAATTATTTTTATAGGTTCTGTTCTTCCTCTTCTTTAGGCTTGTTTTTTTCTTGGTAAATTCCATTTTCATATGGTACAATAACATATCTCAAATCTTGTCTCTTTATCTTAAATAACACCATTTCCTAACTTCTAAATGAATTTATTATGCTCATGTAAATAAATGCACATGAATTATTGTTTAATTAATGTAGTAAACTCAAATCTTAAAATAAATAAAAGTACAGCTTTATGATCCAAGCATAGTTACTTTTTATTGTTTGAATCAGAAGGTTTTACAAATACTAATTTAATCTGTACCGAACGGTATCCATTATTTAAAGCCCTCCCTACCCTATTTTTCTCCGACTGCTAAGTGAAAATATAATAATCCATCTTATGGATAACCCCATTCCTAGCTCTGAAAAAAAAGTGCATTATTTTAGCACAAGTTGATGCAAGGATACTTAATTTATTTTAAAACCCCAATAGTGTAAACTTCTTAAATATATTTCAAGGAATTCTTTTAAAAGACTATTACTCTATGTATGAATAGTAAAACTATCGACCATTTAAAGTTATAAAAATAGTGAAGCAGCCTAGCATAGAACCATACTGAGTCTGGTTTCTTCCCCAAATCCCCAAAACGTTAACTTTAGACTGTCTACTGTAGACCTCACCCCATTCCTTTTTTTTTTTAATTGAAAAAGTTTTAAAAGTTTTACATACATTTTCTCCCCCCTCCCCAACCACCCCCCCGACTTCCCAGAGCAAATACAAGATAAAATACAGCTCAAATTCTCTAAATTAAACTCCATTTCACACTTATCATAATCATAATCATTAAACAAGTAGATA
This sequence comes from Ptyas mucosa, assembly GCA_012654045.1. Classification (NCBI taxonomy): domain Eukaryota; kingdom Metazoa; phylum Chordata; class Lepidosauria; order Squamata; family Colubridae; genus Ptyas; species Ptyas mucosa. Next base: position 8,594 of record WNWU01015514.1, on the reverse strand, counting down.
AAAGGAAAGCAAGTCTTCTTTCTTCTTATTCCATCTAATTCAACAGAATTAATCTCCATTTATAATTACAGCAGTTAATAAAACAATTAAGTATTACCTAATCAAACCTATCATTACTCAATATAGCTAATTAATACTTAACAAATTATTAAGTCTATACAATTTAACAAGATATTTTATAACTTCTTTCATTTAAAACAAAGAAAAAAAACCCAACAACAACAACAAAAAAGAAACCCTCATTCAAAAAAACCCAAATTTAAAATAAAATACTATATAAAGTCTTCCGTCCTCCACTTTTAAACCATCAAGGTCCAATTATAGTTAAAACACTTAATAAAAAAAATAATAAATTTTTTAATTCAAAAAAATATATAACAATCAAACCTCTTATTAATTTATCAATACAGATAAAACGTCATTTAATAACTATATCAAACGTTTAAATTCTTCATACTAGATTAAACCAGTTGCTAATCTTCTTGTCTTCACATCTTCCAACAGCATATAGAATATCTTTGTTTGCGTCTACCCACCTAAATAAAAAATTGCTTCTTTATAAAAAAAAAAAACCCCCGAGTGACTTTATAATTATATTTGAAATAGTATCCATCAAATCCAGTCAAAAATTAGATTGGTAAATTCATCAGACGTACTTCCGGTGGGACTGCGACATCGCCGGACGCTTCTTTTTGAAGCGCCAGCCCAGGGCTTCGTAGAACCGCAAGAACAGCGACTATCGGCTATCTTGCGGTTTGAAAACTTTCCCCCTGGTATGAGGGGGGAAAGTGAGTAGACGGGTGGGGTAGAGCTCCCTGAGAGTGCCAGATTTTACCCATAATCTGGCGCTCGAAGATGAGAGCTCCCCGTTAAGCCTGTCAGTACTCCGGACCCTGGATGTCTCTGCTTTGCAGAGCTAGATGTCGTTACCATCCCAGCAACCAATTTTAAACAAATACTTCTTTTTTTTTATTGAAAAAGTTTTAACAATACAATTTTTCCCCCTTTTTCCCCCCCTCCCTAGCCACAGATTGTAAAATACATATAAAAACAATATATAAATCCTTCCCATCCCCACCCTAACCCTCCCCCTCCTCCCTCTTCCCTCCCCCCCTTGACTTCCATTATATGCAATATTAATATTCCCAAACAATATATATGTTATTCAAACTTCCATATCTTTTTTCTATATTTACTAACATACTAACATAATCATCTCAGCTAAAAGCGATATAATATTTTCTAGTCTGATACTTATTCTTTACATACTCAATCCATAATTTCCATTCCTGTATATACTTCTCATGCGTCTGATCTTTTAAAAAAGCTGAAACCTTTGCCATTTCTGCAAATCCAGCCATCTTCTGGGTCCATTGGTCAACCGTCGGTAAAACATCACTCTTCCAATGTTGGGCAATCAACAACCTAGCTGCTGTCACCATATACAAAATCAATTTAGTTTCACCCAGTGTAAAGTCTTTAACTATACCCAATAAAAAAAGTTGCGGAGAAAATTGTATTTTTTTCTTTAAAACATTTTGCATAACCCACCAGATTTTTATCCAAAAAGCCCTCACTTTCCTGCAGGTCCACCAGATGTGATAATATGTAGCATCTAAACAATCACATCTCCAACATTTTGGCTGCTCATTAGGGTACATACAAGACAATTTCTTGGGGTCTAAGTGCCATCTATAAAACATTTTATAAAAATTTTCTCGTAAATTTTGTGACTGTGTAAATTTAACGTTCTGAACCCATATTTTTTCCCATGTTTCCAACATAACTGGTTGAGAGAAATTTTGTGCCCATTTAATCATACAATCTTTAACTAGCTCATTTTCTGAGTCTCTTTCTAACAGAACATTATAAACTCTCTTAATATGCATTGGACCTGTCCGCTTTATCTGTTCAACCAATTCTACTTCATATTCCATTAAACCAGTTTGTTGATCTTCTTTCCATCTCATCTGTAATTGATTATACTGCAACCAAGTCAACGATTTCCCTTCTTCCAACAGCATATCCAAAGTCTTCAATCGCCACCTGCCCTCTTCAGAGTAAAGTAACTCTTTATATAAGAAACCCCCGAGTGACTTAATATTTGTATTCCACATGGTATCAGCGAGATCCAGCCAAAACGGAATCTTATAATCCCAATTAGTTCGGTGCCTTCTCCAGACTCTCAGCAAGGCATTTCTAAGTAGATGACTGTTAAACACTTTATCCACTTTGATATCATAAAATAGGTATGCATGCCAACCCCAAACCAGGTCATGACTTTCTATATTCAACAAGTCAGTCTTAGTTTTCCCAAACCAATCACTTAATTGTATCAATGCAGTTGCTTCATAATATAATCGAAGGTTTGGGAGTTTAAGACCACCTCTCTCACGAGTATCTTGCATTATTTTCAATTTAACTCTTGGCTTTTTATCATTCCAAATGAATTTGTTCAGTCCTTTTTGCCATTCTAGCAATGGTTTGTCTGATTTAAGCACCGGTATCATTTGAAATAAAAAGATCAGTCTAGGTAAAACGTTCATCTTTACTGCTGATATTCTTCCAAGCAATGATAACTGCAGTTTCTTCCAGTTTTGCATATCTTTTTGTATCTTTTGCCACAGAACCTCATAGTTATTTTGAAACAGTTTAGCATTGGAGTCTGTGATTTGTACTCCTAAATATTTGACCTTTGAGACAATCTCGAAGCCTGCCATTCTTTCCAGTTCCTTTTTTTTGCTCTCTGTCAGATTTTTAACAATCATTTTAGTTTTCTTCTGATTCAACCTGAAACCGGATACCATGCCATAATCTTCTATGATATTTTTCATCTGGATTATTGAGTTCATAGGTTGTGATAGGGTAACAACCAGGTCATCTGCAAATGCCTTAGTTCTATAGTCCTTTTGCCTTATAACTATTCCAGTCAAGGAATTCGAATCCCGTATTGCGTTGAGTAGGACTTCTAAAGTTAAAATAAATAATAACGGGGATAATGGACAACCTTGTCTGGTGCCTTTTTGTATGTTGAAATTCGATGTTAAACATCCATTAATAATAAGTTGTGCATATTGCTCTTGATAGATTGCACCAATCGCTTGTATAAACCGCTCCCCCAAGTCCATTTTTTCCAAAGTCTTAATTATAAAGTTCCAATTCACTCGATCAAAGGCTTTTTCTGCATCCAAAAAAACCAGCACTGCAGAGATCTGTTTATTCTTATCTAGATAGTCCATTAAGTCTATGACTTGCCTAACATTCTCCTTCATATATCTGCCTTCAATAAATCCTGCTTGATCATGGTGAATTATCTTTTGAATAACTGGCATCAATCTGTTGGCTAGTACTTTTGCAAAGATTTTATAGTCTGTGTTTAATAAAGATATTGGTCTATAATTTTCTGGTTTCTTAGGACCTGATTCTTCTTTCGGAATCAATGAAACAAAAGCTGTTTTCCATGAGGAAGGTATCTTACCTCCTAATTGTATATTACAAAATAAATCTTTAAGATGCTGAATCATTTCTTCCTGTAAAGTTTTATAATAAATTGCAGTTAAGCCATCCGTCCCTGGAGCTTTAGCTGTTTTTAATTGTTTTATAGCAAAACTAATCTCTTCCACTGTTATCAATTGTTCCAAGCTTTTCTTTTGAATCGTTGAAATTTTTGAGATTCTCTTGTTTTCTAAATATTCATCTATGATATTATTCTGTATATCATCTTTAGCATATAACTTAGTATAATATTCCAAAAAGGCTTTTTTAATTAGATCTTGTTGATAAACTTCTTTATCGGCATATTCAGTACTATCAATAATTCGTGTCGATGCTTGTTTCCTCAAAGTATACGCCAACCACCTGCCCGGTTTGTTAGCATTGGAGAAGGTATTATGCTTTGCAAATTGTAAGTTAGTTGCCGTTTGGTCTGCTATAAGCATTTGAAATTGATCTTTTTTATCTCAGATTCCAATTGTAGTCTTTTCTTCTGCTGATTCTGCCTGTGTTTAGAATTCATTTGAATTAGTACTCCCCGCATATATGCTTTAGCTGCATCCCAAACTGTTTCAATAGGGGTACCTTTGTTCAGGTTAAATTTAAAAAACTCCTTTAAATGCTTTTTGAGTTCAATTATATTTTTTTCATATCTAAATAGATTCTCATTTACTCTCCAGGATCTTCTTTCTCTTTTACCCATCTCGATTTCCATCCAGACCAGACTGTGGTCAGTCAAAGTCCTAGGAAATATCTTTATTTTCTTTACTTTAGAAAGTAAATTAGAAGTTAAGAGAAAAAAGTCTATTCTGGAAAAGGATTTGTGCCTGTCTGAGTAAAAAGTAAAGTCCAGTTCATTTGGATTTCGAATTCTCCAAATATCTTTCAATTCCAAATCCTCTTTCAGTTCAAAAAAAGCTTGTGGTAATTTATTCCCTATTTTGGCCGTGGTTTTTTTATCCAATCTAGGTTGGATTACTCCATTCCAGTCGCCCATTATTATAATGTTTGAATAGTCCCAATCCAGAATTTTTAAATGAAGTAACTTATAAAAGTTTTCCTGTTGTTGATTTGGGGCATATATTCCGACCAACAAGATTGGTCCACCATCTGTAATAACTTCAACTGCAATATATCTTCCATCTTTATCTGCTTCTATAATTTTAGCTACCAGTTTCTTATTTATATATATCACCACTCCATTCTTCTTTTCCAGGTTTGAAGCAACAAATTGCGTTCCCAATTTTGAATTTATCAAGTATTTCTGATCTTGCAATTTTACATGAGTCTCCTGTAAACAGATAACATCATTATGAAATTGTCTCAAATAGTGAAATATCTTCCTTCTTTTTTGCGGAGAATTCAATCCGTTAACATTCCAAGACAAAAATTTAAGTGCCATTTGACCCTGTCTGAAGTTTTGAGAGCAATTGTTGAAGATTCTCTCCTACGGTAGCAATCTTCGGTTTAGCTCCTCCCATGACTTCAGCTTGCTGCTTATCTTTAGGTCTTTTCTCACGCTGTGGCTTTATATATTCTTGCTGCTGTTGCTTCATTTGTTTAGACATTGCTCTGGTTATACGTTGCTCTTCCACTTTAGATGTTGTTACTTCCGAAGCCATCGCCTCCTCTGTAATGGTTTTAGACATTTCTTCCAAAGGAGAAGCTTCAAATGGTGCAAAAGGGTCAACCACAACACCACCTACTGCTCCCATTAATTCTCTTGCCTCCCTTTGCGACTGCCTTATTTGTGCTTCTGTTTCTTGATCAATCTCAGCTTGTAATTGAGCTTCCTTATCTATTGGTGAAGATGTGCGTGGAGGAGGAGAGCCCGCTTTCAAAACGTTGTAATAAAATTCTTCTGCTTTTTCAATAGTGTTAAGGCGGTATCTCACTCCTCGCAGCCTGAGTATTACACCTATTGGAGCATCCCACCTAAATTGTATGTTCTGTCTTTTCAATTCTGTCACCAAAAATCCAAAATCCTTTCTATCTCTTAACATTTTAGGTGGTAGTTCTTTAAAAACTCCAATCTCACTTCCATCAACTTGAACTGTTGTAACAAAAGAATTTTGCAAGATTTCATTTCTCATTCTTCTATCTGTAAAATATATAACCACATCTCTAGGCAGTTGTCTTTGTACCGCCACACGAGAATTAACTCTGTAGACCTTATCCATCTTGCACAAGACCAGATACACAAATACTATAAACAAATACTTCTTGAATCAAGCTGGCGGAGCACAGGTTGCACGAATGAAACAGCAAGTATTTTTTTTCTTTTTTTTTTAACTCCAGGGACTTACTTTCTTTAAAAGATTTTCCCTAAGTGGAAAGTGAAAGCAAGATGGCGTTTGAGTTTCAACGGGGCGTGAAGAAGTGAAAGTTAAAAGTAATTATTGACAAGCCCCTGTTTGAAACGTAAAACTCCTTTTTGAAAAGTGGATGAAATAAGAAAGGATGCAATAATAATAATTCAAGCAGCAATACAAATTACAAATTGTAAAGGGTCTTTTTTTTTTCTTCTTGAAACTCTTTTTTTCCCCTTTTTTCCCCTGTCCTTCTGGAAGGGAAGGAAGAAGGGGGGCAAGATGGCTGGTCTTTTTGAAAGCAAAGAAAGCAAAGGAGGGTTAATTAACCCTCAATGGTCTGATTTTGAGGAAGCTTTGAGTTCAATTACCTCTGCTTTATTGAAAAGAATTGATACTATATTTCAAGCTTCTCAAGCTGGAAACAATGAAATACATGGAAATACTGAGTTGCAATCTAGCAGTGGGGGATTGAATGAAGAGTTGGGAGATGTAAAAAAACAACAACAGATCATAGCAGATTTTACTGAGGAGAGAAAGATGAATGCTGAGCAGAATAAGGAGCAAGAAATCTTGGAAATTTTGGTTACACAAATTTTTTTTTATAAAACTCAATCTGCATTTAAAGAGCTGTTTCCAGAAGAAGCTACATTTCTGCAAAAATTTTATAATATGCAATCCCAAAAACCGCAAAATTTTACTGGAGTTAAAAAAGGCAGAGGGATCAAAGTTAAGAAGAAAGTTCGTAAAAAGGAAAAGAAGAAAGATTGGAGAAATGGAAAATAACCCTGCTTGATGAGATGATGGTCCTTAAAAAGTATTGTTTAACTGTTTAAAGATTTTGAATTTTTGGAAAAAAAAAAAGCAGACAGCAGTTTAATGCCAGTTAACTAAGTGATGAGCGACGATGAGGAGGCAATTTACAGCTGTATTGGAATATTTTGAGAAGAATAAACAGATCACAGCAATGCTGGTGTGTTGGGCTGTGAAATATGCCCTGACTTGAATGATTTGGAATATTTTATTAAGGACTGTAATAATTCTGGATCTAATTGTAATCGCAGAAGTTTTATTGAATATAGTAAATTGGAGTTTCCTGTTTGATGGTAATAAATATAAGGCAAAAGGACTATGGACCTAGAGCAATTGCAGGTGATCTGGTGGTTTCCCTAAGACCTCACCCCATTCCTAAGAGATCTGTAAGGGGCGTGCATAAGCATCCCTGTCCTCATGTTTTCTTTTATTCGTATCCTTTTCATTTATTTATAATTATGTTTACAGTTGTATCTGTCATAAAATACACACTTGACGAAATAAATAAATAAAATAAATAAATAAGAACGACATGCACATTTATATAGCATATCAAATTTATGTCGTCACTAAAGAAACCATATATTGATAAAAAGATGGGAACCTCTTTAACCTACATTGTAATATCTTATTTGATCATTTTCTAATCAGAATGTCTTGTGTTGCAGATTAGTAGATGCCTGTGTATGTATGTAAAATGCATGTTAAAAGGAGGACAGGGCTTTGATTGACATTTTAATTTCCTCCTTGCAGATATCATCACGAAATAGCTTAAATAAAGCTGCTGGCAGAATAATAAATTGCTAGGCCCTCACAGGAGATTAAGCCAGTGACTTTATAATCCTAATCTATTATTGTTACCATTTTCCTTCTAATATTCATTACCGGCAGATATGCAGATTGCAATAACATTCCTGCTTGGTTTATTGTAAAGTGTCACTTATAGATCACCAAACAAGAAAAATGGATTAAAAACAAACAATCCCAAGGGGACTGTAGCAATAGATTAAGTGTATGTTTCATTAAAGGAGAAAAAAATATACAGTATGTTGCTACAGCTAGAAGACAATGGCTGATTGTTTGCCAGGCTGGCCTGCTGCCAGATGCCAATTATTAATAGGCCCTGCTGTTGCCATTCTACAGGGTTTTGACGTGTCAAGAGGTCTTGGACAACCTTTGAATTATAAAAATTGCCCTCAAAAAGTCCTCTGTGATAGTTATTTCATCAGAAAACTGATTCTTGCAAGAGAGGGTACATGGATAATCTGAGTACCCCAACACTTGTGACTGGCTAAATTAAATCAGCATATTGGTAGTCCTCAACTTATCAGTGTATAGGTAGCCCTCAGTACCATTTGTTTAGGGATCATTTAAAGTTATGATGGTGCTGAAAAAAAGTGACTTATGACTAGTCCTCACGCTTACAGCCATGGCAGTATCGCTGTGGTCACCTGACTGCAAACCAGGATCTTGGCAACCGGCTTGCATTTACCATGGTAGCAGCTTCCCAGGATCCTGTGATGGCCATCTGTGATCTTCCCAGTTGACTTTGGACGAACAAAGTCAATGGGTAAGCCAGCAGGAAAAGTCCCAAGGAAGTCATGTGATGTCTCGCTTAACAACCTTGACAGAAAAGGTTATAAAATCGGGTGCAATCACATGATGTCTCACATGATTGCTTAGCGATAAATTTTCCTGTCCCTACTGTGGTCATAAGTCGAGGTCAACTTGTAGCATTTTTCTGTTTTTATCACTTTCCTACGGGCATTTGACAACTTCTGCATTTTAGGAGCAGAGCCAATTAGGCCTAATGGTTAAAGCCATGCCCTAGGACAGTGATGGATAACCTTTTTGCCATTGCGTGCCAAAAGCTGGGGGAGTGCGGGGTAGTCACGCGCGCGTGTGCCCACACCCATAATTCTAGGCGCCCTGCCCCCCCCATGCATGCGCACGCGATCCCATGCTCCCCCCCCTTTTGGC
>WNWU01015512.1:0-15208 GCA_012654045.1 Ptyas mucosa | reverse complement strand
AGGGTGTTTAGTTTCAGCACCCAAGGTGTGTGTGTATTGGGGGGGGGATGATGAACAAGTCTAGGCTTCCTAACTTTTTTGGATTTATTGAAAAAAATGTCGGTTTTGGGGAAAGAAAGGGCATTAAAGCAAGAGAAAGATTTTAGGAAGCTTATCCTGAAACTACTGCCTTTGCATGCAGGCTCTGGGTTCCCAAAGCTTAGCAAGAGCCAAGAGAGGTTTGCAGTTTCCCAACAGCCACTGATTGGGGCCAAAAGCTCCAAAAACAATTCTGTGAGGAATTTTTGGAGTGCTGAAAATGGAGGCATGGGGAGCAGGCCAAAGTGCTGCAGGACCCAGTTGGGCGGGATTGGGGAGAGTTGAGGAAACACTGTCACATCACCATGGTCCAGGGGTGAAATCTAAAATTTGTTACTACCGGTTCTGTGGGCATGGCTTGGTGGGAGGGGATAATGTGACTGGGTGGGCGTGGCCAACTTTTTTTTTTTTCTGTTAAAAGCATTTTTTTCTACAACCTTAAGAGGTTGCAGAAAAAAATGCTTTTAGAAGCCTCTGACGATCAGGCAAGTCAGCTGGGATCGCCAGAGGCTTTTAAAGGCATTTTTTTTCCTACAACCTCTTCAGCTGAAGAGGTTGCAGAAAAAAAATGCTTTTAGAAGCCTCTGATGATCCCAGCTGAGCTGCGCGATCATCAGAGGGTTTTTTTTTTTACTTTTAAAAGCATTTTTTTCGGCCTAAGAGGTTGTAGAAAAAATGCTTTTAAAAGTTAAAAAAACAGCCTCTGAAGATCACGCAGCTCAGCTGGGCCGGGGGGCATAGGGATTTTTGCTACTGGTTCTCCGAACCACCCACCGCCATCGCTACCAGATCGGGCGATCCGGTCCGAACCGGGAGCATTTCACCCCTGCCATGGTCGGTCATAAGGGCAAATGAACCCAGGGGGTTGCTACAGCCATCATAATTTTGAAACAGAGTCATATATAATTTGGAGGCATCTGTCATAACTTTGAATGTTCATTTTGTGTCCTGTCCTATCTCAAGTGCTACCTGTATAGAGAGTTTTCAGCTCTAGTAATAGCCTTCTATATTGATTCCGGGGTACCTGGATTTATGTTGCTTAAGGATATCCTTTTGAATGGGAAAATAGCTGTCAAAATGGGAAAGGAAACTGCTATTATTATTGCTGCATTTGGATGACCCTAAATTGGTTTTGGAAGGTAACTTTCCAATTTATCCTATTGGGCAGTAATCAAGGAAAGCAGCCTGCAAGGGGTGAAATAGACTAGGCAAATTAATTATTGCTATTAAAGCTACATTCTCACAAGTTGCAGGCTAGATGTTTGTGGTACCAAGGTTGTGTGAAATCCACAGATAAAAGCTTCCTCAGATATAACCTCTGGAAACTTCTGTTGTAGCTTTGAGGGAATGTACAACAAAATCCTAGTCAGTTCGTCCTGGCATCAGATTTCCTACTACAGAATTAGACTAAAGTACAAAGTAAATTTAGAAAGGGGGGTCACCCATTTTCTTTCATTCTACGGTAGTCCAGAAAATTGTCAACCCTATGAGGTAAACCAGATCAAGAAATTGACCACAGAAAAATTAGAACTATACTTTATTTGAGATTGCTGGCAATAAAACAATCTTGCAAGTCTCTTTGTGTTTTTCCTTCCCTTTCTCATATATCCAAAGAATTCTCGGAGTCAGTCTGAGTCTCTCTCTTATTCTTTTTCCTGCATCTGGGCTTACACTTGCTTCTTCTGCACCTGTTATTTTTCTAATGCTTTCTGGCTGCTTTTTCCAAGGTCATTTCTATGCCCATCTCTAGAAATCAGGGTCATTCCATTTGGATTAGTTCTTGGACAATCCATTGAGTGGTCCAAGGGGGTGAACTTCCACCTCTAGTGGAAGTTCACCTCCTTGTATCACGGGGAGGAATGGAATGATGGTGAAGCAACAGTGTCTCCATAATTTTGAACATAGCCAGTTACACTTCTGGTATCAGGCAATACGATGTTGGACATGAAATGATTCTTAATTGGAGGAATGGAGGAAACAGAAAACTTTTTTTAAGGTTGTCAGAAATGCAATCTGATGTCAGATATGTCTCTGCCTTTCCTCTTTAATAAATTGTCAGGGGTTATTGAGGATTCAAAACCACATTATCTAGAATTGACCAAGGATACATGAGTATGAAAGTTTTACAATTTACAAGCTGAGCTTAACATTTTATCTTAACAACAAAAAAATCACAAAGTATATTTGCAGATATAGAAGCATGTATTAACATATTAGAAGAAAAAAGTCCAATAGCTAAAATGAATAGACATCAGCAATTTTTCTTTTTTTAAAAAAAATAGAAATATTTTGTAGGTCTACCTATTTATCTCTGAAAATTGCTACCTTTATAAAGTTGTACTATTTACTCTAGGATTTCTCTTCTAGAACTTGGCTTATTTTAATTTTTGTATAGAATTATTTCCCCTCTTTTAAACCATTTCAGGAAGTTTCTTATATCTCTGAGTAGCTATATGGGTGATGATGATGGAAACTTCCACAAATTTTCTTCTATTCCAACCCATTAGTTTCAATAAACTTATTTTTTTATCATAATATTTTTCATGTTCTAGTTATTTATTCTGGACAGAATGGGGACAGGCACCATGTATAGGCAAGGCTCGTTTAGATGGATCAGAGAAGACTATTCTTGTTGGTACTGGTGCCATGTGGCCTAATGGAGTTTCTGTTGATCCTGAGGTGAATTTTTCTATTTTTTCTACATATAATTCATGCTACATTATGCTAAGATATGAATATCACAATATATATTTATTGCCTTAATTAAAAATAGGATAAAATATTTGGAGTTTACTTTTTGATCGATTCTTAGGAAAATAAATTATATTGGTGTGATGCTCGAATGGACAAGATAGAAAGAATTGACCTTGAGAGTGGAAGAAATCGGGAGATTGTACTGTCAGGAAGTAATGTGGATATGTTTTCAGTCACAGTCTTTGGGGCTTACATCTACTGGTCTGACAGGTAATTTATTTTTCTATAAGTATTTGTGTTTCAAAATGTTACTTCTGTGCCAGATATTTCACCCCTATAGAAATAGCTGTTCTTCAGCAATATCACTAAAAGGATCTCACATAGTGATAGGGATTTTTTTAAAGGCAGTTTAATATTCAACATAGCTAAACTATATCAACATTGCAAACTAAAAACAAAACAAAACACCACAGTTTCTTCATTTTCTGTTAGGCCATATGTTCCTTGCATATTAATGTCTCTTTCACTTTTAATTAGTTGAGAACTATGGGTCAGATACCTTCAACATTTTTTGGCAGAGCTCATGCAAATGGATCTATCAGACGAAGCAAAAAAAATGATGCCACAGAGACAGTATCCATGAGGACAGGCCTAGGCATAAACTTGAAGGAAGTAAAGGTTTTCAACAGAGGTCGTGAAAAAGGTAACTGTTATTGTAGACTTAAGTGTTTGATTGTACACGTGGAGATAGTGTGGTGATGATGCTATTATTTACCACAATGAATTCTGAAATAAATGAATGATTTAAGTTTTCCATAGTGGATATTGGCATTAGCTTATAAAACATCCGGGTGAGTTCCATTCATTTAGGAACAAAAATTTGAAACAATACATACACAAACTTAAAATGACTCAAAACTGTAGGAGATTGCTTAACACCTCAGAAGATAGGAGGTTTCAAAAGGCTGTTGAACACAGGATTTCCCCAACAAAATGAAATTCAACTGTAAGAAATATACAATTCTGCACCAGTAGGATACAAAAATCAGATGCACAGATATAGGTAGGACAAGGCTCAGCAGTAGTACTTGTGAAATAGAAGGAACTTGGTGTCCTACTAGACCATAGTTTAAACATGAATCAGCAGTACACTATAGTTGCCAAAATACACAATGTAATCTTGGGCTGCATCAAAGTAGATATAATGCTGAGATCACAGGAAGTAATCTTTCTATTTATATTGGTTGGACCACAACTAGAACATTGTGTCTTTTAGCCTCCACAATAGAAATAGGATATTGAGAAATTTGAAAGAGTGCAATGAAGAGTGAAAGATGATGGTATGCTTGAAGGCTATATCTAATAAATAATAGTTAAAAGAACTAAGTATGCTGAGCCTAAATAAGAGAGGACTAAGAGGAGACATCACAGTAGTCTTCCAATACTTGAATAACTGTTATAAGAAAGAGGATGTGGATTTATTTTCCATAGTGCTCAGGAGGTAGAACAAAAACCACTGGGTGGAAGCTTTACTGTGAGAGATTCAAAACTGGAATAAGGAGATATTTCCTGACTTTGAGGGCTCTTAAGCCTGTCTGCTGGAGTTATGGATATGCCATCATTGGAAATTTTAAAGCAAAGGTTGGGCAGCTGTTTGTCTGAGATGATCTGAGTATTCCTAGGAAGGGTGTTAGACAACAGGACCTCCTATGTTCCTTCCTATGTGGTCTCTATGGTACATGAAAATTACAGACACTTATTGATAAGGTTACTATTAACTAACCCTCACCCTCACTGTAACTCTAGTACATTATAACAAATATCACTATCAAAGGGGAAAACCTTATTTTTTTAAAAAAAAGTTTTCAAAATATACTCACTCTGGTCAATACTGATGTGTGGCCATTTTGCAAGAAAAGCCCCAATCTAATAAAATATGTATATGTGTGTGTATGTGTGTTGTATGCTTGATGTGCATACTCACAACATGAACTTTCTTGCAAGCATGAACAGAAAAATCTATTGATAAAAATATGCTGCACTGTTTTTGGCAAATATGCTATTCATATTTATTCAGAAATAGAGTCAGTGACACTTACTCTGAATAGTGTAAATCTATACAGTAATAGTGAACAATCTTTTACCCAGTTAAAGACAGTTGACATTTGTCTTGAGTGTTTGTTATTAAGACGAGTGATGAAAAGCTGTTAAGAAAGGAATGGAATATTCCTGCAACAGCACTTAAAATAGTCAATTATCAGGAAACAAGTCATAATAAGATACTCCTATTAAGGTATATATTTGGTTTAATTAAAGAGATGATTTGTAAAAGTTTCCAGATTCCTCTTTTCAATCATTTTTTCAGGAGTGGGTGAACAAATCTGAAAATGTTTAAAAGATGTTTAAAAGCAGCAGCATAGTTTTTGAGGAGGAAGATGAAGAAGTGAATATAAAATTTTTTACATTAGGAGACAATAAAGATATAAACACAGGAACCCCACCCCCAACCCCCCAATAGATAAGCAGCTCACAAAAAGTTCTAAAAGTTGTGTTGTGATGAAGATTGTGTTTTTGAAGGTTCTGCATGGTAGTTATTGTTAGGAAAATATTTTTCTATGTGATTCCCAGATTTAGCTTTGTGTGTCACAGTTTACAGCATTAGCCCTCTATCCCTGCTGTTAGAAAGTGGTTGAGAGGCATAAATAGTGCATAAAATGTTCTCTCAAGTTATTGGATTTTCCCACAAGATGACCAATTGAGCAATCATCACAACTGCCACAGTACCCAACCTGGATGATCCTGGCTGGTGTTGTAAGATAAGATTTCTCTCAGCCTTCTTCTGTTGCACTTCACAAAGAATGTTTTCTTCATCTTTTTCTCATAGGATATATTCTGCAGGGTTAAGGTTAAGATTAGGGTTAGGGTTCTGCAGAAAACTAAGAGGGGCTCTGAAACATACAAAATTGAAGCAAATACCAGCTTTATGACCACAAGAAACCATGGGACCATGTTGACTGTACAAAACAGCTTAATATAGTTCTTCAAAGTTAGCTCTTTGAAACTTTGTCAGATACAAAGCACCCATTTGAAGCTTGATGCAGCCGTAATTGTCAGGGCAAATATAAATTAGAATATTCTTTTTTACTTCCGCGTCAAATCTCTATTCTATTTTGAACTCAAGTTGTTTTCTTATATTGAGACTGTTATTTATAATTGCCAAATTTGATCAGTTTATATTTTGGCAATGAAAGGCTCTTATAAAATAAGAATATTATTGTATTAGAGAAATTTGAAGCATTTTTTAATAGCTGACATATTTTTCAGAAGGTAATTTATGCTTAATATTTTCATTCAGTCATTCACTATTTTCAGTCTAAATTAACTCACTGCAAGATTAAGGCCTCCTCAGTAGCTTTATGCCTTGCCCATTGCCACATAGTACACCTTTGAAATGAGTGACATAATTTGTCCAGTGCTTCTTTAGGTGTTTTCTGGGTCTTTCAAAATTATACAATGTTCCCATTCTTGACTAAAAGATTTTAGCGATGAAGTTACTGAAAAATCTCTGAATCAGAAATACGGCACTGTCAAACTAAATATGGCCATGAAATGGTGTTAGAGCTTTAGTTTTATCAACTGTCTAATTTGTAGCAGCAAGCCATGAATTTAAGCCATGAAAGACTTTAACCTCCTAATTCCTGCATAATTGAAATGCATAAGAAATTCATTTTGGCAAAAAAATTGACCATTTGGCAACAGTGTATTGGCTTAATATCTGTTTAAAACTAGTGTGGAATCTGCTGTTGCTTGGCTGCCTTCAAACACTGGAATAAAAACTGCAGTTTTGAGTTTTCCTAAAAAATGTGCTTATAATTTCTCCCCCTTTAAAATATTCCCACCTCACCCCAGAGCACAAATAACAACTAATATTTCATTTTGTTTTCACTGAATGGTAATTGTTTCAATGAACACAAATGCTTTTTTAAATATATATAACATATAACAAATATCAACAGTGCCAAAACAATCTGTGTTGTTCAATTGTATAAATGAATGTGTGTATGTTTGTGTGTGTGTGTGTGTGTGTGTTCTTTTACTTCTTATGTACAGAAAAACAGGCTTCCTTCACACACAAATATTTAGATCCAGCAAGTAAGCAAGCTGGCAGAAATTATGGGGGGAAATTTCAGTGTTTCACTCACTTTCCCTCCTTGGACTTCCACTTTCTCAAAGAATAGATTTATGAACAGTAGATGTACATACAGGAACAGGATATTAAGAAAGCTATCTTTCTGTTTCTGCTGACAAAGAAATCATTCAGAGAACAAGTCAGAAGCTGATCTAGTTCTAAATAAAAATCTATTCAGTACTTTAATATGCTTAAAATTAGCTTATTACTGTCAATGTAAGTTTAATAACATTTTAGATTTAAATTTAGATTTTTTTTAATCCTGCCTATATTATTTTCATTCAAAGAAGTGCAAACATAGCTAATACTCCTTTAGTTTCCTGTTTTCCTCACAACAACAGTCCTCTAAAGCAGCAGCCCCAAACCTTTTAAGCACCAGGAACTGGTTCCACGGAGAAGGTTTTTCTGTGGACCAGAAAGAACATGGTTTTGTGTGTTGCCTGCATCCTGCGGATAGGGCTTCACTTGTTTGTGCAAATGTGTGGACCGGTTGCTGGCATGCTGCAGTCCAGTGCTGGTCTACTCTAAAGTAAGTTGGACTGAGAGTGACTCCCCCAAAGTCACTCAGCTGGCTTTCTTGACAACAGCAGGATTAGAACTCAGTCCTGGTTTCTAATTTAGTGCCTTAATTACTACACTAAATTGGTTTTCTTTTTTGACATAAAAATTGAATTAAACTTGAAAATTAAGCATGATACAAATGAATACACTATGTTTATATGTTTTATTTTTTTAATGTAGTATATATATATATATTTTTTTCCCCTGTAGGAACCAACATTTGTGCCAAAAACAATGGTGGGTGTCAGCAACTTTGTCTTTATCGGGGAAATGCCCAGAGAACTTGTGCTTGTGCACATGGTTATTTAGCAGAGGATGGTGTGACATGCTTAAGACATGATGGCTACTTGCTTTATTCAGGAAGAACAATACTAAAAACTATACATCTTTCAGATGAGACAAACTTAAATTCACCAGTGCAACCTTATGAAAATCCAGAATATTTCAAAAATGTAATAGCATTGACTTTTGACTATAGACAGAAAGGAAGAGGAACTAATCGAATCTTCTTTAGTGATGCACATTTTGGAAACATACAACTTATTAAAGATGATTGGACGGGTAGAAAAATTATACTTGAAAGTAAGTATACTTTCTAACAATGGAGTGCATTTCTTTATATTTATTTATTTACCAACAATTGTGTATTGTCTAGTGTTTGCAACTCTGGGTGGCATATAAGTTTATTAAAAGTTTATTAAATTTATTCTATTTCATTGAACTAAATGTTCTGGATAAAGAAATAAACATTTGTAAACATGCTGTCAGATCATGACCCTATCCTTTTCCTTAAATGAAAATGTTTAGAAATGTTTTTTGCTGAATAAGGAGAATTGGAGGGAAGGGGGAGAATTCTGAAAGCAAAACTTCTAGAACTGGGTAGACATCAGTGATCACAAAAATTAACTGAATCATTATAGTAATGATAAATTGAAGATTTGCAATTCAAGATTTGCAACAGGCATAAGTTATTGGTATCATTAACCGTGGCTCCCAATTAACTTAAAATGCCATATATAGACATCAGGACATATTTTGTATCCAGCTTCTATCAATTTTTTTTTAAAAAAATAAAAATAATAAAAATATATGTTTAGTTATGTTGCTTAAGAATTTTCAGTTTTGAAATCTGATGTTAAGAATTCACATGTTGAAATACCATGTGAAACAATGACCACCCTGTCCCTTGCATACTGTTTTTACACTTTATCTTATTTTTAATTCTCACTTTTACTTTTGTTTTCTTCCTCATTCAATTTGTCATTCAATACTATATCATCTTTTTTAACTGCCTCTTTTAATCTTTTCAAATACTTAGGATAACACTTGGTATTTTAGCTAAAATATTTGAAAGCTATGCAATACTATTCCCACCATCAAGAAAGAATTCTGCATGGAATACTAATATAACTAAGGCTAATACCTTAGTCTACACCTCCTTATTCCTTATTCACTTCCTGTGAAAGTCTTTGTTGACCAAAGCCGTAATAAGGAGTGGAGGTCAATATCTGTTAGTCCTTTGAGTGGTAACATGCTAAACTTCAGGGGACAAAGAGGGCAAATGATAAAATCATGTAATAATCATGCAAATTCCATTATTCCATACTTGCATCAGACATTAGGATACAAATACCTGATCACAGCATTTACATGGTTACATTACAGTGTACATATTGTCTTGTTGGCATAATTGTAGTTTGCTTTGAATGCCACTGGTGATGACTTGGCATATCAAAGATGTGCCAATTTGAAATGTAGTTGGAATGAACAGCAAAGGGAATAATGAATGAAACTGAAGAAGGCAAGAAAAATAATATGATTTGTGTCACTGAAACTAATAGAAAGAGAAAGGATGTCACAGATTTTTCCCCCCTGAAAACTATCTGAACGTATGGCATATAGATGATGAATACATGCAGGGAAATGAAGTGCTGAGGTTAACTATGAATAAAATAAAAATAATGTTAGTAAGTATAAAATGGTATTCTCTAAATATTAGGCATGCAGGAAATATGAATCTATAGATCCATGATGGCAAACCTATGGCACGCGTGCCACAGGTGGCACACAGAGCCATATTGGTGGGCACACGATCTCAGCTCTGGTGCATATGTGCACACCAGTCAGCTGATTTTTGGGCCTTCTGGGCCCACTGGAAGTTGGAAAACAGGATGTTTCCGGCCTCCGGAGGCCTCTGGGGGGGGGAGGCAGTTTTCGCCCTCCTCAGGCTCCTAGAAAGGCTCTGGAGTCTGGGGAGGGCGAAAAACAGGCCTACCTGGCCCACTGTGCCATCTCATGCCAAAAGTAGGGGAAGCATGGGGGGGCGTGCACACATGCGTGGGGGTGGAGTGCATAGAATTATGGGTGTGGGCACGTGTGCACCCAACACCCCCCCCGCTCCCCCCACTTTTGGCATGCAATGGCAAAAAGGTTAGCCATCACTGCTATAGGTTGATAGTAATTGCACTTTATGTTCTATTACAAGGTGATAAGGTAAAAAATATGGGGGGCATGTACAATATTTTCAATAAGTACAATATAAATAAACATTTTGTTAGGTGATATTATGAGTGGATGACTGAAATAAAGTGATAAAATACTGGAAAAAATGATTGGATTATTTAGATATAAAAAACTAAATAAGAATCATGACTGTTCAGTAAGTACTTGCTTAGAAAAAGGACTCTTACTACATTATCAAATACATGGTTAATAAATATTTATTAAAGCTATTCCAAAGTACAAAAAGTGAATGAATGTAAAGCTAAAACATTATTGATTTTACTGTCTACAATGAAATATTGAGGTAATTAGTAAAAAGGTTGATGAGAAGTGGTCAAAAGGAATTGGAACCCACAATTGCTTTTTAAGAGTCAAGGATCCAGTCTGAAATTCTCAGAGTCAAGACACTCATGTAAAATAGCTGAGTCAGGATTTTTTGGCGGGCGGGGGGCACCAGGGGTTATATTATTCAAAACCTGAAATGGGGATAATTAGGTTACACAGGTTAAGAACCACTGGTATAATGTGCACAGACAGGAAAAGTAGTGAAAGAGACAAAAGATTCATTAAAATTAAAAGAGGATGACAAATAAAGAATGACTTTGATAATTTTTTAAAATTGTTTTGGAACTAGGCAAAAATGTTAAAAATAGTGAATAAAATTAATAATAAAAGTTAAGTCAATGGGAATGAAAACAAGATGTCATAAATGCTAGATTTATGTAGTGTTTTAAAGATCGAGAAACATATGGGAGTTATAGTAACATGTCAAATAATAGATTTGAAACGTATACTATAGATTAGTTGTTTAAGTGTGACAGGGAAAAATTGAATTAAATTTGCAGTGGCAAAAACTAGAGCAAGCAGATTAACATTTGTACTTTGATAGAATATTTACTTGAGAGTAGGAAAATGAATTGAGATTTTAGATGTATAAGTGCCACTAGAAAACTGATGGGTAGTATGTGATCCACTGTGAGGAAGAAATGTTTGTCAAAGGAAGCAACATAGTTATTATAAATGTGGACTGTTGCCCAGTTTGCTTTATGAAAATGAAAGTTGAGCGTGTCAGGACAAACAAGTAAAAAAATTAATGTTATGAAAATGTGCTACTTAAATATGTGATAAAATATCAAGAATAAGTGGCTATTGAATAAATATGGATTTAAAATAAGTGACTAGTATAATACAAATACATGAAGAAAGGTGAATGAGTCAGAAGGATAGAGAGGATTGAGAAATAACTGATGGCGTGTAATTGATAAGCTCCTGAATAAGAGAATGATGAGACATTGAAAGAACAAAGGTCAATACACAAATTGGTATGTAGATGTGGTGGAAGCAAGGATGGCTTGTAAGGATAGAAATAAATGGTGAAGAATAATACATGGTGTGAAAGTAAATAGTTTTTTGTGTCCTCAGCTGCACTCCTCTCCCCTCTCCTTCCCTCAACTTGTAATAATATTACTTTATTCCTGAAAAGAATTAGCATGATGGATATGCATGTGTGTAGAATCAATATAAGTAATTACATTTTTTTAGGACTGAAACCAATTTTTTCTTCTTTAATATATTTCTATTTTTTTAAATGTGTACGTTTAATAGTTTAAAAATTGATGCTACATTCAGAAAAATACAGAAGCTATCAACAAGCAATATTTTATTCCAAAGTGTAGCATCAATCTGGTAGTTTTGTCATGGAATTTGCACACTTCCTAAATCAGTCTGAATTTCAACAGGAAGTTTAAAAGAAGCTATACTCTCAAAATAATGGGGAAAATCAGGAATCCATGTTTATTGCATAATTATATCTTTAAATATGAATAACATGAAAGTAAAAACAGTAGATTATAGTTTATTGCTAATTTAAGCAACAAATGTCAAAGGTAGTTTTTACATCTATTATCCTTTATTTTGTTCCATAAATAGATACAGAAATGATCATCAGTGTTAAGTTAAATAGATCAACCAAAACTTGTTAGCACAAAATGTTGCATTTAATTAATTAATTACTTAATTTATTTATTTATTTATTTATTAAATTTATATACCGCCCTACTCCCGAAGGACTCAGGGCGGTGTACAGTTGAACGAAATATACAGGTAATAAAGGAATTGAAAAAACCGATTTAAAATATAATTAAATAGTTAGGTTCGAATATAGTATTGAATTAGATCATTTCAAGTTTCTGGGGCAGAATTCAGAATATAAAATTTAAACTAGTTTTTAGATGAGGTTAGGTCAGGCCGGCCTGCTTGAAAAGAAATGTTTTGAGGGCACGTCGGAATGTACGAAGATCTGAGATTATCCGAATCTCTGAGGGCAGCTCATTCCAGATGGTAGGTGCTCCCACAGAGAAGGCTCTCCCCCTGGGGGCCGCCAGCCGACACTGTTTGACCGACGGTACCCTGAGAAGTCCCTCTCTATGGGAGCGTACTGGTCTGTGGGAGGTTATTGGTGACAGAAGGCGGTCTCATAGGTATCCCGGTCCTAAGCCATGGAGTGCTTTAAAGATGGTAACCGAAACATTGAAGCGCACCTGGAAGACCACAGGGAGCCAGTGCAGCTCGCGTAGCAGGGGAGCCACATGGGAATGCCATGTCGCTCCCATAACAACCCACGCGGCCGCATTCTGGACCAACTGAAGCCTCCGGGTGCTCCTCAGGGGGAGCCCCATGTAGAGATCATTGCAGTAGTCCATGCAGGAAGAGACGAGGGCATGAGTAACTGTCATTAACGAATCCCGATCCAGAAAGGGATGTAACTGGCATATCAGGCGAACCTGATAAAAAGCTCTCCTGGCCACAACTGTCAGATGTTCTTCTAAGGACAGCTGTGAGTCCAGGAGATCACCTAAGTTGCGAGCCCTCTCTGTGGGGGCCAATGACTCACCCCCAATAGTCAGTGATGGTGCCAACTGACTATATTGGGATGATGGAAACCACAGCCATTCGGTCTTGGATGGGTTTAGTCTGAGTCTGTTTCTCCCCATCCAGATCTGTACAGCCTCCAGGCACCGGGACATCACTTCAAGAGCATCATTGGGGTGGTTCGGGGTGGAGATGTACAGCTGGGTGTCATCAGCGTACTGGTGGTACTTCACCCCGAAGCCACTGATGATCTCACCCAGTGGCTTCACATAAATGTTGAACAGGAGGGTGAAAGAACCGACCCTTGTGGCACCCCGCAAACAAGAGGCCTTGGGGTCGACCTCTGCCCTCCCGTCAACACAGTCTGCGATCGGTTAGAGAGAAAGGAGGAGAACCATCGTAGTACGGTGCCCCCCACTCCCAGCCCCTCCAACTGATGCAGCATGATACCATGGTCGATGGTATCAAAAGCCGCTGAGAGGTCTAATAGGACCAGGACCATAAATGAGAAATATCTCTGCTCAGTCATAAAGAAGGTCAAGATTGCAGTTCTCGGCAACATTATGAAAGTGGTTTGTCATTATCTTCTCCTGGAATATTTTTCGATTTTCAATCCAACCTGTGTTTCTCTATTCTCCCATTTAGGCTTTAGCCAGGTCTGTCCCTACTTATCTTCTAAGCCCAGACAAAGTCAATGAAGTGCAGTTACCTAGATGTCCTGAAGTGTAGTTGAATCATAAATCACAAAGTCACCTTAGGAAAGTCACTGTTGCTGGAATTCGGATCAGAATCATACTTTCTGCTTTCTCCAACACTGCCAGGCCATTGCAAATCCATTCTTCTATTCAATATCTGCTTCTTACTCCCTTTGTAAGATATGTCTGCTTACATTCCTTCTGGCCAAATGACAGCCCTAAGCCCAGTTGGCCAGATTACTTAGCATGCCACCACCCTCTTTCCAGCAGCTGCACCTGCCTTATGCAGCAATTTTAATTTGGATGTCCATGTTCCTACATTCTTGGCAAGCAACTGCCATTCTTTATTATCTTGATCGAGGAATAGTTTGTTAAATCATCCTTGGCCCATGTTTCCTTGTCCATTTTCTCTACCCCTCTAGAAACTCCTTGCTCCATTCAATCCTTACATTCCCCAATGTTTCCTTTTGACTTCTGCTCCCCTTACTTTGTAATACCTTCCGCATAATATTGTAAAGCCTCCCTCTCAGTTTTCTCCTGCCTCCCATCTTCAAGCTGCTACCCAGTTTTATTGAATGCTACTTTGCTTCTCTTAAACTGAATCATCACTTGTTTCTTACTACAATGTTTCAACGGATTTATAGTGGTTATGTATAAGAGATTGTAAAGGCTTTCATGTATACAGAGATCCAGAAAGTAAAGGAAAAGAGTGAAAATTAGTATGGACGAAACAGACCCTAACAGGAGAAAGTAGGCATAAATTCACCTGCTAAAACAGATGTCAGCCTATGAGGATTGTCTTCCTTATGCCGATGGGAACGGCAAGAAGTAGGGAAATAGTCAATCAGAGCCTGTAATTACCATTATCCAGACTGAATTCAGATCTGCCCTGTTGCCAGACCCTTACAGTTCAGACTGAAATGTTTAAAGTCAACTTCAGGAAACAGCATGGAAAAAAAGCATAACATAGGAGTAGCTTCACTTAAAATCCTCACTAATTAAGTTAATTTGTATCAATGGTATATAGAATACTACCAATCTACCTTTCTATTTTATTTGGACATTTACCACATAGGAAAAAAAAATCATATAATCCACATACCCATCAAAATATGTGTATCTACAGCATATATCTAATCACACATACGATGTATGGGAACCTAAAGATACATAAGCTTCCTTTTGCTAAACAGTTTTTTCACTTCAGTAAACAGATTTATACCTCACAAGCATCACCCTGCTTAACATGTTTTAGTTCACTGGACACAGATTTACTATTTAGAAATAACCCATTATCTAGCATGTTTCTAGTTCAATGGAAATAGATTTACTACTTATATACAAACCATTATCAAACATAGTTCCAATTCATTGAATATTGATTTAGAATTCATAAACAATCCATTATCTGACAAATTTTCAGTTCACTGAACAGATTTGTAAGTCATAAACAACCCATTATCCAACAAATTTCCTTCCAGCTCACTGAAAGTAGATTTACAATATATCAACAATCTATTATCTAATATGTTTCCAATTTGCTGAAAAGAGATATAGAAGTTACAAGGACATTATATATATATATATATATATATATATATATATATATATATATATA
>WNWU01015511.1:0-30582 GCA_012654045.1 Ptyas mucosa | reverse complement strand
TATATATATATATATATATATATATATATATATATATATATATATAAATAAAGTTAAAATCTCGGGTGTTTTCCTGCATCATTAAAAGTCTGTTAGTTGGAATGCTTAAAATCCTGGCTAAAATCTCAGTTTAAGATCCTCCAAAATCCCAACAAAACACTTTGTAAGGTCTTTTGAAACTCTGGCTAAAATCCTAACCAACACTTTAAAAGTTTTCTTTTTGGCAACATTTCGACAAGCTCTCTAACTTGTCATCATTGGGCCCCTACTTTCAGTTTAGAAGCTATGGGTATATATATATAAGAACAATTATCACATTTATAATTAAATATGCTTTATTTAATTATATTATATTCACTTTTACAGTTAAATGCAACAATGAAATATTAACAGCCATATAATCTTAATATTGATCCATAATATTTCTAGAACATAACTATAGTGAAATAATACTGTTCATTTTCTTCATGGATTATATATTTGGGGATATGGTGATCTTTGACTTGTTTTAGTCATTTTTGTGATCAGAAATTATTGACAACATGTTGTATTTCTATACTTCAGTAATTTTCTGAAATGACCAGATAAGATAAGACAAAAAGTTAAAAATATCAAAAAGTATGCTACTGCTTATAGCTATTTTTATTAAAAAACCAGACTATTTTGTAAGTATAGTTCTGAATTCTACATTTAGGGTAAGATATATAGATTATGCCTAGATAATTTTGTAAGACCATGTCACTAATATAAAATTATTTTATTTATGATTACAGTGGTATAATTTTCAATTATTTTTACTTATCCCTGATTAAAAATGTTATACCTGATAAGCAGACAATAGACCATGAATGGTCTATTGTCTGCTTATCAGGTATAACATTTTTAATCAGCGATAAGTAAAATCAATTCATTAACGTGGCAATCATATCACCTGTGAGTAAAATACATATGTAAACTCTTAATTTTAAAGTAATAAATATTATTTTATTTTATTTTTTCTATTCTTTTCCTTTATTAATTTATGTATTTATGTTCTTTGTGGATCAAAGTATCTTATATGTGATATTTATTGTCATAATGGTTGGCATTATTACTATCATTGTTTATGTCATTATTTATTTTTATACTGAT
Source organism: Ptyas mucosa (assembly GCA_012654045.1). Lineage (NCBI taxonomy): Eukaryota > Metazoa > Chordata > Lepidosauria > Squamata > Colubridae > Ptyas > Ptyas mucosa. The sequence continues at coordinate 29,451 of WNWU01015511.1, read as the reverse complement.
GAATAAAACTATATGAAGCTTAATTATATTTAATGTTTATATCAAATTAACTCTCCAAATTGAATCATTTTGAATCAGATCAATCCAGTGATTCAGAAGGCCTTTTTGTAGATGTACAAGATCTATTTTTCCAAATAAAAATCAGATTGAATCAATCAGTTTGGCTATTTTGAGTTAAAGCACTGAAACAATTTTTGAGTCACTGAATCAGATCAGATTAATTATTTGATGTGAATTAGATCTAGGTGATATGTACACATCTACTGCTGAATGGTGTACTAAAGTAATAATAAGAAAAAAGTTTGTAATTAAGCAATTCAGCAAGCATGAAAAAATAAAGAAATATAATGTTATCTACAGACCCCTGTAGATCTTTAAAAGAGTACATCACCTAAATGAAGGACCTATTTTGAATCAGCAATATGGCCAGAAGTTCCAGTTTGCAAAATAAATAGCTGGTCAAGTCAGTTTGCCCATCTGGATGCCTTGAGGAGCCATTTCATTGTACCAAAGAAGACTCCCATCCTAACTCAGACTCAGATCCATACAGTTGAGGCAAAATTAATTTGAAAGGCACTTAGAACCCTTGTTATTCAGAACTTTAAGGATCAGATGTATTTCTCTTGATAGAGAATGTTATAATAAAGGTATAATCTGAATATCTTTTCCCTAATCACCTCACTGGAAGCCCTTAGCTCCTGTGGCTGTTGAAGGCTTTACACATTAATGCCAACGTAAGCAGTTAATGAAGCCATCAAGGATCACTGTTATTCTTTAGCAATTCCACTTAATACTCTGGCTGAAACATTTGTGTGCTAACTCTGTTTTCCAAGCCATCTTCATGATTATTCATGAAGTAAATGTAGAATTTTAAAGAAATATGATCCAAAGGGGGGGGGGAGATATTTTCAACAAGGAAAAGAGGAGAATAACTGGGTTTTTTTTTTCATTTTTCTACATACAGAAAATTATTCCATGTTACTTTTATTTGTTGAAATATGATAGGTGATGGATTAATACCAGTAGTTTAAAAAAAATGAAGATGAATTGAGCTGGAACTCCTCAGATTATAACCAACCACATAACAATTGTCTGATGCAGTGTTGAAATGCTACTGGTCCACACTGGTTCCGTATTACCGAACTGGTATTTCCGACGATCAGCTGTGCCGCACAATTTAAAATTGCTTTCTAGTGAATGTAAATCGCGTGGCACAGCTGTTTCCCCCCTTGCTGATCTACTTACCTTCCCAAGCCTCCTTTTTCCACGTGAAGCATGTGTTTGGTGCGTACTGTGCATGTGCATGCATGCAGCATGCATTTGGCATGCACCGTGTATGTGTGCATGCATCGCATGCCTGACACGCACCATGCATGCATGGCCAGCGAACTAGTGGCATACCAGTTCAGATTTCACCACTGGTCTGAAGTTATAATGGACTTCAAAAAATATACTTATGACTCTTGAAATAATCTCTGCCTCACATCCACACACACAAACACACACCTTGTGATCATTTAATCACACATTTCATAAGCTTGACAACTAGATGACATTCATATTGGTTGCAGCATCCTGCAGTCATGTAATTACAATTGGAAATGTTTGTTGCTATTTTCCAACAGAAAGTGACAAAAAACACCCATTGGATAGTGACTTATGACTGAAATTCTGGCTCCATTGTGGTCATAACACGAGGGCTACCTGCATTTGATTTATGAAAGGTTAGCTACTTGGTAGCTAATATAATTCAGTTTTATTCAGTCAAAACACCTATTTTCAAATTTTTCTGAGAATGCGTGATCAGAAGCCCAAGAAATTAGTCAGGCTTTAGCTTTCTTGGCTAATACATGGTAAAATAAACATTTGGAAAAAAAAGTATACATTCTATACATTCTATATTATAATATCTTTGAGATCACTTTTTTAATTTTAAAAACTATATATGAATATTCCCTTACAAAAGTGATATATTTTAATGTTTTCAATAAGGATCTAATCAGATAAGCTGAGTGCCAATCAGCAAATTGTTCAGTGCTTTTTTATATACATTTTTAAATATGTTTTTTGTCATTAATTGTATGTTGCTTCCTTAGGAACTCTGTGAAAAAGTAAAAAAAAAATCAGGGCTTCATTTTGCCATTTATAATATAAGTGAGCTATGAAAACTTATCCTTAGATGGATTGTAGTTTTCAAAACATTTGCATTCCAGTTACCAATAATTGCCACCTGTTAGCCGCTACACATATTCTGTATAAATAGATTGTTAGAAAATAACCTTATTTACAGAGTCCTGCCAAATAAAATACATGACAGATTGTTTGTAAAATTATAAATTTGATAACTACAAAGAATGAACCCAGTAAACAGAACATCAAGCATGTGTTCAACAAAGATGCAACATTTTCAAAAATAGATGGCATGCCATTCAGTACACTCTATGCTTCATATTCTATTACATATTCTATTAGTCCATTAAATCCAGTAGATTTACACATTCAGTATTAGTAAATATTCTACATATTATTGTTCACATGTTTGTTGGGCATCTTCCCCAACACAATTGGGAACATAAAACAAAATTGCCCTGTAAAAAGATTTATACTGGACCAGGAGCACTGGCAAAAATTTATATGATAAATTGTGTGTTGTAATATCATGAAACCTGGTCTGATTTTTAGTAATTCTGTAAGATGTCATGATTGAATTATAAAAGTAAAGCTTGTACTGCAATATTGTGAAGTCATTTCCCCTCCTATCTTCAGAAATTCATGGCTGGAACTGAAACAATGGAATTGACTCACATAATACAGATTTTCTGAACTTAAGTTGGTTTAGCTGGCCCCTAAATCAAATAAGGTCAATAAACAAAGAATACACTTAAACCACATTGACTCAGTTGAAAAATGTGTGATTTTTCCAATAGCAATGAATTTTACTTAATCATTTAATGAAATAACAAAATTAAGATGATATGTCATATGTCAACTTAAAGAGTGAGAAAATATTAAAATTTTAGTGTCCAAAATTCTTGATGAAACTTTAAAAAGATGAAATACTAAAAATAAACCATCTGTCGAAGAGCTTGTTGCCTTGACTTGAGCTTTTCAGTTATTTTATATTACAGTATTCAGGATATGAATTTTTTTTTCTATGGGATTTCTCCAGTTACTGATTTTTGTTTTGTTCTCCAGGGAAGTCAACTGAAGACTATCACCATAGTATTTATAGGGTGTGTCTTATTAATGCAATGTACTCCATTTTCGTTAAGTTCAATATAAGTGATATATGATGTTTGGCAATGTATGATACGATCACTCTGTCACCAGTTCTGTAAATCAGAAGCTGTTGCTTTCTGTTGGGCAGACAGTTAATCAGTTACATGCTATATTACTGATTAAATTCAGATTGTCAAGCAAAAGACAAATAATGTGTTTGTATATTATATTTCATTAGTGCATATTTCATTTAAATATGCTGGTCACTTGAAAATTGGAAATCCTATTGCTTCATGAACAAGATCTAATGCATATGCAGAGTGTTGTGTGCATTGAGTGACTGCCCTCAGTGTTTTGATTTGCCTGTGACCTAAAAGTTTGTGCACATGCAGGTATCTAATTTAATGGCATTTAGAAGATTTCTTGGTTTGTGTTAATTTTTCTCCCACACTTCTCTTATGTCCTAAGTCAGCAAGAGAACATTATCCTTCCTCCAGTTCAAACCCTCCATAATGCTTTATATAAACATTACAATTCAATCATCACTGTTAAGAAAAGCAATGGCAATAGGTCCACAGATCCTAGGTGGAAAAACAGTTAACCTACACAATTGATTTCTCAGAGACTCTAAAACTTGATATCATATCTCACTTGCCTCTTTCTGTTTTATGCACCAAGGAGTAAAATATTGCAATTCTGTGACCTAAATTTATAATTAATTTTCCATATATTAATTGTTATTAATCACAGATCTTTTAAGATGTAGCACATTTATTCTAATAGTATGCAGTGAAAGTGATTTACAGTGATATCTTGGTACTCCTTGTTAATTGGTTCCAGGAGGTGCAATGAGTACCAAAAATAATGAGTACCAACAAATTTTTCTCATAAGGAATAACATAGTGAGTCACAAGGAAGCCGACACTGAGTTCTAGTTTGTTCATTGAGTACCAGGATAAAACGTTCATGTCAAAATGTGTTGAGTACTACATTCAATGAATTTCAAAACAGTTGAGTACCAAGGTACCACTGTAATCAGATGATACTATCCAATAATTTATAGGATAAAATAATTTTATACTGTATAAAATATGCATCTAAATATTAAAAAGTTATACTTTTATTGTGCCATTCATACATTTTTTCCTGAATTAAAATATGTATTTAATGATCTGCTGTGACAGATGTTGGATCTGTGGAGGGTCTAGCATATCATAGGGCTTGGGATACTTTGTACTGGACCAGCTCTACTACATCTTCTATTACAAGGCACACAGTTGATCAGAAACGAAGAGGTGCTTTCAACAGAGAAGCTGTAATAACAATGTCTGAGGATGATCACCCACATGTATTAGCCCTTGATGAATGCCAAAAGTAGGTACCATGTTCCTACATTTTTTACTGGTTATATACCTTCCTGTTAACAGAATTTTGTTCACAATTATTGCATTATGAACCAATGACTACTACTTTCTTGAGCCACTGTATTCAAGAGTATGAGACAAAAAGGTATACTTTACCTCTTGGGATTATAGTCAAAATGTTTTCTTTCATTCTGTTGATTATTAGAATAGGGTTTTTCTATTGGATTCATTAGTATTTGTTTCATATAAAAATATTCAATCATGTTGGTCAGGGAATGAGTTGTCCATTAATGTATGATGCTTAAGCATGATCTGACTTCATTTTTTGTCTTATTTTTTTATTTATTCATTCATTTCATTCTATAACCATGCTAGATAGAAATTAAATTCTTACTGAAGTGTTATGTACTTTGTGATCAATCTCCTAGGGTTTTTTATTCCCAAAAGTTCTCCAAAGAGTGATGACAACTGCAGACCTTACATTTTGCTATAGTGCTTGAATGTTGGACATTATTTTTTTCCACACAAACAGACAAAAGTAGCTGTTAAATCATTACTGAGCATTTTAATGTAAGATAATAATTATTTTTCTTTAAACTTACCAAATTTCCATGCTCTCAAATTGTCCTTTGTATTGCCAATCGATGGTCTATAGCAGTGATGGCTAACCTTTTTGCCATCGCGTGCCAGGAGAGGGGGGGTCAGGGGAGGGTTGCGCACGTGCCCACACCAATAATTCTATGTGCCCTGCCCTGTGCATGCGCGCACAACCCCCCTCTCCCCCCCTGCTCTTGGCACACAATGGCCTGGTAGGCCCGTTTTTCTTTCTTACCTGGTTCCAGATCCTCTCTATTTATCTGGGAAGGGCAAAAACAACCTTTCTTATTCCCTCGGAGGCCGTCCAAAGGCCTGAAACGGCCCATTTCCCAACTCCTGGTGGGACAGGAAGTGACATTTTTTCCTGTCCCCAGCCTCTAGGAGTCTCTGGAGGCTGGGGACAGCAAAAAACATCACTTCCTGTCCCACCGGGAGTTGGGAAATGGGCCGTTTCAGGCCTTTGGAGGGCCTCCAAGGGAGTGAGAAAGGCTGTTTTCGCCCTCCGCAGATGCATAGAGATGATCTGGAGCCAGGTAAGAAAGAAAAATGGGCCTTCCCTACCCACCCCCTAGCCCCTCCAGAGGCAGGAAACAGCCTGTTTCCCTACTTCTGGTGGGCCCAGAAGGCCTGAAAATCAGCTGGCTGGTGCGCGCATGCACGCCAGAGCTCAGCTGGCATGCCCACTGATATGGCTATGTGTGCCGCCTGTGGCATGTGTGCCATAAGTTCGCCATCACAGGTCTATAGAATATATGAATATCACAGAATACAGCCTTCCAAGGTACCTTTATTTTTTATTAGTATTACTCCATGAAGCACTAGTTTGCACCCTATTGATGTATTGTTACTGAGATTTATATATACATTATGTTCCATTATTTATAAGTGAAATGTATTTTTAATGTGGAAATTATGTTTTGCTTTTAGTTTAATGTTTTGGACTAATTGGAATGAGCAGCATCCAAGCATCATGAGAGCTACATTGAATGGCAAAAATGCACAAGTTGTAATCAGCAATGACATCTTAACACCAAATGGACTTGCCATTGATCACAGGGCTGAGAAACTGTATTTTTCTGATGGTAGTTTGGGAAAAATAGAAAGGTGTGAATATGATGGATCACACAGAAATGTAAGATCATAAAACTATCTTTTAGTAATGTATTGATATTTCTATAAATAAATAAATGTAATATTTAATTTTTCATCCTTAGTATAAAATAATAATAATAATTGCAGCTTCCTACAATAACACCAGCAGAACTACAAAAACCTGCTACTCGGAACATCGTAAATTTTAAGAAGATACTTGGTTGATACCTAGGATGCTGGCAGCAACCCGTATCAACCATCAGCACCAGTCAATGATATTTGTGATACATTTTTAAATGTTCAGTTGACTGAGTTTCATATGTAATGAATAAAAGAGATAATAATAATAATATCTAGATAGATAGTAGAATGGGAAAATATTGGGTGATTGGGAAGGTACTTAACTTTTTTCTAGTGAGGCCTATGCCAATTAGAGAAATGGTATAAAGTGTATAGGAACATTTCAAATGGAAACAAACTATAATTTTCTATTTTAAGTTTGTGAGGAGGTATTTGTGGTTCTTATTATTATAATAAATCTGTTTAATGCTACAATTTTTACATCCTTTAATCTCACTAGCACAATTTGATTTTCTATTAATATATATATGTCTAATTTCTGTATAATAATGACCAGATAATTATTATTATTTATTTCTATTTTTTTAATTTGATTTATATGCCGCCCTTCTCCGGAGACTCAGGGTGGCTTACAGTGCATTAAGCAATAGCCTTCATACTTTTGTATATTTATACAAAGTCAGCTTATTGCCCCCACAATCTGGGGGCTCATTTTACCCACCTTAAAAAGGATGGAAGGCTGAGTCAACCTTGAGCCTGGTGGGATTCGAACTTGCAGTAATTGCAAGCAGCAGATGTTAATAGATGTTAATAACAGGGTGCTTTAAACCACTGTACTACAGGCTCATATTTCTATTTTATTGAGGTGTTTACATGTGAACTATAATTTTATTGTGAATTTTAACATACAAACCATAATGTAATTTCATCCTTATATATCCAAAAGTTGTGTATACGCCATATTGTATTAACAGCATACAATGCTTCCTAACGATCCTAGAAAACAGATATAGGTAGTCTTTGACCTACAACTGGTCACTTAGCAACCATTCAAAGGTATGACATACCTCCCCCCAAACGCATGATCCAAGTTCAAAATTATGGCCACTGCAATTCCTTACCATGTTTCATCCTTATAACCAACTGCAGGGATGCATCAGCACAGCCCCCTCCCCCCTGCCTGGTCTTGTCTGGGCCTCCCAAGGTCTCCCTATGCCCCTTGGGATTCCACCAAGCTGTGGCATACTCTCAAGCTGGCCACTCAGCCACACAAGGGAGCCTAAAGAATCTACCAGCACAAGGGAGCCCAAAGAAGCTACCCAGAGGGTAGTTAAAGCTATAGGCCTTGGCCTACTTGCAGGACTCAACCTGTTCCTCAGCCAGATCCAAGGCCCAGCAGCACCCAAGTTACCTTTCATTTCTTGCACAGGAGGCTGACTAATGCCATGCAATATGAAGCTCAACTTTTTTATGGAGGCTGCAGGTCTTTTGACAACTGCACGTTATTCTCCTAGCAAGTAGTACTTCTTGTAAGTCTATACGGGGATCTGTTTTTTAAGGAGATTCCCCAAACTCCACAAACAAATGGATCCTCTTTAAAAAACAGAGCCCTGTACAGTCTCATGAGAAGTGCTACTTTCTAGGAGAATAGCATGAGGTTGCCATGAGCCTAACAGTCTCTGTAAGAAAGCTGAGATTCACATTGCATCAGCCAGGCTCCTCTGCAAAAAATAAAAAGATAAAGTTCGGTAAGATGCTTTACTTAATGGCTATCACAAGATACGACTGTAATGGTCAGGCTCTGTCACGGGTGTAGGTCAAATACTGCATGTATTAAATATGGTACTCAAAACAATTTTAATAGGCAGAATAGGTAAATGGCATGAAATAATTTCCCATTCAAGTGTGACTTGCATACCTTCAAAATGGAGGGTTCCTTTTACCAGTAGTAACCAGCAAATGGGAAAGATTTCAAATATAGGAATTCTATTCAATTTATTCCCATTTAGAGTCATCCCTAATTAGCTGATATTTCTCTGTGTATTTTTTTTTTACTCAAAACAGATAAATTTTCTACTTCACAGATGAAGTATTTCCATATTCAGTCTAGATAAAATATATGATGAGATACTGATGAAAAAAGCTGTGTTCTGAACCATTAACTATCATTTCTTTCTATCTGATCTTGTTATTGTATATACTTTAGTGATGTTCAATTAATGTAATATAGAATCAAATACTTTCACTATGAAAGTTTCCACATTAATTAAAAATAAAACAGAAATATTGAAAAATAGATAATTTTACATTTAATTAATCCCTCTATTTTTCGAATCAGGTGATAGTCAGATCTGGACCTGGCACTTTTCTCAGTCTAGCTGTATACGATGCTTGGATCTTCTGGACAGACTGGGTGAGAAGAGCTATACTGCGATCCAATAAATATACAGGTGGAGATACAAAAATTCTTAGATCTGATATCCCACATCAACCTATGGGCATCATAGCTGTTGCTAATGACACTAACAGCTGTAAGTTACTGAGTACAACATCAGTATTTCTTTACTGGTAGATTTAAAAAAAATCAGTAGAAGGATTATTTTTGCAGTTCATTATACTGTTCTCTTTTAGATATATAGCTTTTATTATAGAGAAAAGATAATTATCATAGTGGTAACAGTCGTAATTTGAAACAGTTTTCCAATTGTTATTTTTCCAGATGAGAGAGCAAATTCTCTTGAAAAAGCATTCAAATTTGTCCCTTGCTTGAAATGTGAAATTTGTGGGAATTTTTATGAAAATTATTTGCAATACCCATCCATTGGCTGGTGGGGCTGCACTCCAAGAGAAAAGCCCCTCTACCTATCTCTCTCACAGGGTAGCAGGCTAACAAGATAATTTGTATCCCTGTGTTCAACATGTTATAATGCCATAGTAACAAGGGCAAGTGTTTAATTAAAAATTGCCACCTGGTTCAAGCTACCTGATTTCTTTACTGTTTCCATAATTAGCACTTATCAGATTATTTAAGATGTTTTTTCATATTTTTCACTAGGTATTCTTTCATTATTTCCAACTATGGTCCAAATTAATCAATCATTTCACTTAATTAACTGACATTTCATCTCATATTCAAATCCCCCTTCCAAATTAGTAAATTTTGTTGTTATATAAAAATCCTGTTACCATGCAAATCACATAAATTCATCAAACTCTTTCATCCCTGTTTCAAATTTGGAACTTAACCATATCTTTTTATTTGCAATATAATTTATATCTATTTCATATTTATTTATTGATGAGAATTCTGTTAAAATAATTAAGATTTATACTCTTAACATTGGAAGCCTCCTTATTTTTACAGTAGTGGAAGTTAGCAGATTTCACAGTGAGCTTTAGATTACCATGGTTACACTGATGAAGAAAAAGGAAGAGTATTTCCTGATATTTACTCTTTGATACAGATAATATTTTGTCTCTTCAGTCTCTGAACAGTCTTCAGTTGCCTGTCAGTTATTTCTTTCTTACCAGAATAGTAAGTTGTTGTTTAGCATGCAATCTAGTTTTGTTTCAGACATCATTTGTGGACTTTTTCATTTTGTATATCTTAAAGCAGAAATACATTGGTATTTTATGTCGATCAACACATTATTTTGAAGGGTCAACATACATAAAAATGTGCATACAAAATATCTATCTATCTATCTATCTATCTATCTATCTATCTATCTATCATCCATCCATCTATCTATCTATCTATCTATCTATCTATCTATCTATCCTCATCTTACCAAACACGTTCCCTTATGTTTTATTTTCAAAGAGTTATTCTTCTGATAGATAATTGTTGCTCCTTACTAACCTCCTACTTCATTTTTATCTCCCTGCTTAAGCTCCTTGATTCTGTGGCTTGGTTGACAATCAAATTCTCTAAGCTTATGATCTTGGAAGACTTCAAGTTGCCTTGTCTGGGGATGCAAAGTCTGAGATAGTTCAGGAGTTTATGCCCACCATGATGGCAGTGGAACTGACATATAATGGTTATTATTTGCCTGTGTCATGGTTAGAACACATTCTCTTTGCCCTAGAATCCCCTGGTGCTGGTCCAATTAGAGAGAAGTTAAACCTATTCACCTGGTCTGTCCCAAGTGACTTATGGATCCCACTGGTTTTCACAGTGACTTTTTGATTGTTCTGCACATTCTGAGCCACTATTTGGAATGAAGAGGCTTCTAGGGCTTTGGATCAAATCATCACAATGTGGCATCTTCTAATGGATCTTGGGTTCTTAGTCCCTTGCTTTACCAAGGAATTAAGGGAAATGAAGTACAAGAAACTTCGGAACAATGTTTGAAGCATTTTTGGAGATCACTAATGAGTGAACTTGACCAAACACAAGTTAGGGTTGTTGTTAGAGACTACCTTGTAGCTGTAAGGGCAGTAAAACATCAGTATTTCTCTTCATTATTGTATCCACACATAGCTGCCTAGTGATCCTGTTAAAGTGACACAGTTCCTCCTGAGAAAGGTTGAATTGGAGATTTTCCTTCAGGGCTACTATGAAAAATATGTGAGACATTTTCAACTAAAGCCACTTGGGTCTGCTTCAGCCTTGACTCTGACTTTGAGGCTGATCCCATGGAAGTGACTGGTTCAATCTGATTTGCTTATCTGATGTGGTGAATTTAATGAAGTGGACAGGATTCTTGGCATTGTTAACTCAGCCATTTGTGTGTTGGACTCATGTCTGTCCTGGTTAGTAAACGTTTTCCAAGAGATGACATGGATGATCTTTACAGTGGTGAATTCATTTTGAAAGATATGGGGGGGGGGGTGTCCCACTACTGTTTAAAGAGGCTGTGATTTACCCTGTCTTTATGAAGTTGTTGTTTGAACAACAATTCCATCCTTTCTTTCATAGGGTAGGTTGTTGAGAAGGAGGTTGAATTGCAGCTTTAAAGAATCCTGGAGAAAATTGATTATTTGGACCCTTTTCAGTCAGGTTTCAGATTGGGCACAGAACCAAAATGGCATTGATCATATATATGGATTACCTCTGATAGAAGTGGAATGGGGACGTTGTATCCATCTTGGCTTTCCTTTATTCTTGGTAGCTTTTAATACTTCAGTCACCCTATCCTTCTGGACCACTCCAAAGATTAGGAACAGGGGGAGGGTCATCCTTCTGGACCACTCCAAAGATTGGGGGAGGGGTTTCACAAATTTGCACTGGTTCTTCTGCTTTCCCCAAGACAAGTTCTAGTTTGTAATTACAGAGATCTAGCATACAGTCTTTTATGGGGTAGGGGAGGCCCAAGGTTCAATGATATCTTATTTAATATCTTAATGAAGTCACTAAGTGAGGTCATCTGTCAGCATGGGGTGAAGTATTATGAATATGATGAGAATAAACAGCTCTATATCTCCTCACAAGGCTGACCAAGGGCTACTGTAGATGTTTTGTCTCAGTGAGAGTAGTCTCAGTGGATAAAGAAGAACAAGCTTCAATTTAAACTTGGCAAGACTAAGTGGCTATGCAGTTTAGTGGTCATTGCTTCTGAATATGGTAACCAGGTGTGGGTTCTGCTTACCTTTACTACTGGTTCACAACGAGAGTGCATGTGCGTGCTCACTTTGCTCACACACACGTGCTCTGCGCATGTGCAGAAGCTTCTACGCATGTACAGATTGTCAATTGTGACATCCAGGCGGGTAGGTGGAGCCTCCCGCCACTTTTACTACTGGTTCTAAAGAACCAGACAGAACCGGGAACAACCCACCACTAATGGTAACAAACAATACCAGGGTACAATCTGGGTATTCTTCTGGATTCATGGCTCCTATTCAAAGAATACAGGTAGTCCTCAAGCTATAACCATAATGGATCCTACCTATTGCAGTCATAAGTCATAACAGTCATACAATTGGTCAGTCATGTGATTGACCTGATTTTATGACCTTTTTATGGTGGTTAAGCAAACAACAGTTGTTGTAAAATAAACACCACAGTCTTAAGTGAAATGCAGCAATGTTGCCGAGCACCCAAATTGCAATCATGTGACTAAGGAGAGGAGGAAATCATCAGAACTTCAGATCTGGATCATAAGTGCCCTTTTACAGGTACATTGTAACTTTGAATGGTTGCTAAATAACTGGTTTAAGTTGAGGACTACTTGTAGATTGTAGCTGTGACCAAGAGAGCTTTTGCAAAATTTCATTTTGTGTAACAATTGCACCATTCCTGGATCAGGAGCCACTGTTCATGATCACTCACTTCTGAGTGGATTAGTGTAATGTGTTGTACATATATAATCCATGAAGGCTATCTGAAACTGCAACTTTTCCAAAATGCACTCATACCATGTAATGTATTGGCCTTGCTATGTTAAAAGTTCATAAATATTGAAACAAGCTGTTCCGATGCAAATTGATTACTTGTTTTTAGTTATATAATCTTTTTTCCTCACCAGGTGAATTATCCCCTTGTGCCCAAATGAATGGAGGCTGTCATGATTTGTGTCTCCTAACACCTGATGGGCATGTTAATTGTTCATGTAGGGGTGACCGCATACTTACAGATGATAACAGATGTGTGTGTAAGTACTATTGTAATCCATCCTCCCTCTCTCCCTCTTTCTTTTATCATTAATGATGACTAAAAAAATTAAAGCTGACCAAAGTTTCACAAGTTTCATAAACAGAATAGAAAGAATTAGTGAGTTTAAAAAAAAATTATAGGGAAAACAACTCTCATAGATTCACCTAAGTAGGAATAGATTTTTTGTGTTCTTAAGTTTTCAAAATTCAAATTTATTCATAAACAGAATTAAAAGACAAAAGTTTTGTTACATTTATTTTCTTATAAGCTTACTTGGGGAGGGAAAGATGAATATAAACTTGTACTCATGTTTGCATATATTTTCTTTAACATACGCATTTTAATATACAACTTACACACTTTCAGCAAAATAATGATTGTATTCCAGTTTGCATGATATTACCTGTTTTATCTACTAACCCAATAAAAAGTATGGCCATCCAGAATGATGGTTGTCGTAACTGTTGTATTGCGAATGAAACTGAATTTTTGTTCAGTTAAGGAAGAAGTAATGTAAATAGCGAAGATTGTGAAAAACACGAGAAGCCTAGTACTAGAAGAAGACCAAAGTCTTATCACATCCAGCATTCCATTTATTTATTTATTCATTCATTTATTAAACGTATATGCTGCACACCTCCATACCTCCCCAATAGGGTGACTGTTCCCATATTGTTTTTATTTTTATTTAAATTTATTATTCACCCAACTTTAATGGACTTTGGGAAGTGTACAAAATCACACACACACACACACACACACACACACACAACCCCATAAAAACAACTTTGTTTCTCGCTTGAGGAAGAAGAAAATATTTTGCTTCTCATCCCCCTCCCAGTTACTGTATGTTCCTCCAATTTCTTGTTCTCATCTTCTGATAAATTATTGGATGCAGTTGTGCATAGCTCCTTTATCTATTTTATGACAATAAGATATTTTGGGAATTAAATGCTATAAACTTTGCTATTTGAGTATTGAATTGATCTAAAGCAAATTTTCATCAATAAATTAATTTACAGTCACTATACTATAATTTACAGTTTTTTATGACAAAGCTGCCCCTCTCTGGCAATATTAATTAAAAGTGAATGGGGCATACAGATGATTTATACTGATAAGAAATACATTAATTAAGACTGTAGACATTGTTGTAGTGCAGTGGAGTCTTAAAACAGCTGTGAAAATTATACCCTTAGAGATCAATTGATCTTGTATGTACAGATACCTGATTTCCAAGTTCCAAGTGAATCTAATTAAAATATCGGTATCTCACAATATCATTTTATTTAAATATAGCCTTGAAACTGTCACATTTAGACCAACAACACACTGCAGAGAATCCTATGTAGAGTTGAATTGCTACAAGTTCAAAACTGTAATTAACTTGGCAACATAGCTAGGCATTAATACATCCCAAAGGAATTCAAATGTTTAATTGACATAAATTTCTTACATGCTGATTGTTAGGAAACAAATATACATTACTGTATTATATAAGTTTTCAAATCATGCATTAGATTGTCCATGTGAACAAAAGAATTAGAAAACAAATGTTGCTCTATTGATTCACCAGGTTGCCATCCATTTAGTTTCCAGTTCTGATTTAATTGTACAATTTTCAATTTGGCTCTTGAATACTACCTGACCAATTCATGAACATATCTTGATTCAATTCCATATATATGTGTATTGATATGACATTAGCATGGACAGAGCCCATGATGTGTTTTGCATAGTGAGCATGATTGCTCTGCATTCTCATTTCCACAGAAGAAATGCATCTTTATACAGGTATGATTTGCAGAGACTTATGTTCTGAACTGCAGTGAGATAGAAAACAGATACTTCAAAATGGGGAGAAATAGCTTGAACAATCATTGAAAAGCAAAATAATTAAGTACAATCCAACTTTACATAAATCAAAGCCCATTAATGGAATGGTGGTTTTGGTCTACAATCCCTGCATGTCCTTTGAATCTACTCTGAATCTTTAGAGACTGTCTGAAATAGACTGCGAACCTGTGAAGAGTGAGAGACAGTTTCCCATTGTATAAAACATAACAGCTTTTGGTAATAGAAACACTGCTAATAGAATCATACCAAAGCAGTTCACCCACAAAAGGAATGTACACTTGTGCAGCATGCTACATGAAGATAATTGAGGCAAGAATATAACATTTACAAAATAAACATGTGAGAAGAAGCTATGGAAATACATACACTGGGAAATTCAAGTTCTAGTGACATTAGCAGGGTGTTAATAATTTAGAGGAGTGAAGGAAACTAATAATTGAGTGTCAAGGCCCTTTTCTTGTTCCAGAGCAAGAAAAACACAAAGGTGTTCACTTTTTGATAGATTACAGTTACTTATAGAAAAATTTGTGGCAGAAATTTTCTGTAGGTTCATGGCTTATAGTTATGAATTTAAAAATGGGACAAAAGAAGCTTGTTAAGGCTTTCTAAATATTATGCTATAAAAATTGCAATTTGAATGATATATTCTTTTGCACTCAGATACAGTGTAATAGCAAGTTTAAAGAAACAGAATGAGATGTAGCCAGGTTGGAGAAAATATGATTTAATTTAAAATTAAAAATAAATTAAAATATAAATTAAATATAGAGTAGTTTGAACTGACTCAAAGTCCCACAGTCCTCTCAGCTCTTTGCTCAACACCACCATTCAACTGAGAATTAGTATCAGAAATCCATTGGGCATAAATCACTTTAAGAAAGCAAGCAAGTTTTGAACAAAAAATGTACAAGTATCAGATACTTCCTGTATCTGTATTGTATAGAGAAATAAGGCAACTAAAGAATTTAAGAGACAGGGAGAATAGGATTTTGATCCTGTAAATGTGATCCTGGCAACAGAAAAGATTGGGAGGTCATGCTAGAAAGCATTATGAACAGAGGTGGGTTTCAGCAGGTTCTGACCAGTTCTGGAAAACCGGTAGTGGAAATTTTGAGTAGTTCGGAGAACTGGTAAATGCCACCTCTGACTGGCCCTGCCCCCATCTAGTCTCTGCCTCCCGAGTCCCAGCTGATCGGGTGGAAATGGGGATTTTACAGTATCCTTCCCCTGGAGTGGGGTGGGAATGGCCCACCAAGCCATGCCATGCCCACCAAGTCACACCCACAGAACTGGTAGTAAAAAATTTTGAAACCCACCACTGATTTTGAAGCCTAGGAAGCCTTCAATCTTAGATTGAATTTCAAGTGAAGCTGACATTCATAAGATTTCTCTGTGCCTAAGCAAAGATGAACATTGTCAATGCTCAAATATAATAATAGGTTTTGGAATAAAATCAATCTAAATTGGAATAAAAGCAGTTCAACTGATTGTTAACAAAGGAATAAGTGGATTGTTTCTCAGAAATGAAAGCTATTTCAAAGAGGAAGAAGTCAACTACTAGATTGAATTAAACCTATTTGAATAATCAGAAAAGAAATACTATTGAAGTAGTGTAGATCCTGTTATGCACAACATTATATAGTTAGCTGTTCTATCTTGTATTGGCAACATTAAAGAATTGGGACATTTTGCCTCCAAGATATTTGGAAAATTACTTAGCTGGCTAGGCAATGACTTGGAAACTGGTATGCATTTGTACATATCTGAAACTCTTTGGGAGCAATTCCCTGAATTTGTTCAGTAGAGAATATACCACCATTAGATTCTGCTTCCACTGTATCCTGCTTAGGTTTTTTTTCTCTATCCTGAAAACCACAAGCTTTTGATTCTAATGGATTTTCTTGAAGAAATCCTTTATTAGGGGATTCCAGTAAAAATATAAATGCTATGTGTATGAAAAGCCCAGAGTTTTAATTCTCTGGCAACAATACAAATGGTCAGATTATTTAAATGCAGTTTAGATGGGACCCTGTTCATGGATCCCTTATTGGAAAAAAAAGTCATTTAGTTATTGTGTAAAACCAGTATGGATAGAATAAAACCAGTATGGGTAGAGATCAATACAATAGGTGTTTGATCTATGGCATGACGTTATCCCCACAAATCACAGTGCCATCTAGCCTACAATTGTGCTGCTTCTTTGAAAGCTGGATTTACATAAATACAGAGTTGAATATCCAAGACACTGAATAGGGCTACAGATCAATTTGAAGTATGCTTTTATCATAAAATCAAGGAATTAAGGCTGTAGAAAAAATTACCTATCATTTAGCTCAGCTAAGGAACTGAAAAGATATGTAGACAATTAACTAAAATGCATGAACTTACACATTTCAAGACAAATAGACAAATACAGTATTTTTGCATATTCACTTTTGTATGCAAAATATTGTCTTTTTTCTTCTCAAAATAATCATGAAAGCATTTTACTTTTAAAAAAAAATCCTTCCCACATTCCACCTGTTGTATCTTTTCCATACAACTTTATATACATAAATCTCCACATATAACGTTACCAAATAACTGTCTCAAATAAATAGGATGTGAAATGATTCAAATACATAGCTACAATGTATTTAAATTGTCATATCAGCACAAGTTCTCCTTCTTCATTTTTGGGTCCCATGTTGATAGAGGGAAAGTTTATAGAAAATTTGTGAAAAATGAAAAATGATACCATCTGGTTTTCCTGCCTCGTCAGTTTCTTGCACAAGAATACCTCCTGTTCAACCATATCTCCTATTTCACAAGGCTAAATTTTTGAGACTACAGTTGGCTTTTATGCCATTAACTTTGAAGTGAATACCTTTTCTTCTTTTCAGCTAAAAATATGTCATGCAATTTCTACTCTGAATTTGAATGTGGAAATGGTGAGTGCATTGATTACCAACTTTCCTGTGATGGCATAGCTCATTGTAAGGACAAGTCTGATGAGAAATTATTGTATTGTGGTAAGTCAGTCCACTAAATGTCCATTTCTTCCATTTGATTTTCTTGCCATATCTTGTTTTTATGTAATGCTTTTAGCTACTCATTCATGTCTGCATGCCTAAAAATTTCAACTGTAATAATGCTGTGTAACTGACAAAAGCTATTTCTCTGTTTTAATTTATAAGAAAACAGAAACTGTCGGAAAGGATTTAAGTCTTGCTTAAATCGGCGCTGTATATCTAGTAATCAAATTTGTGATGGCAAAAATGATTGCGGTGACAATTCTGATGAAAGCATTTGCGAAGGTACATTTTTATTTTTTGCAGAATAATACTTTGAATATTGATACAAATTTAAAATTAACTATAATTAATGTTAATGTTGATGAAACCATGGACTGTAATTCACTATTTGCTCAATGCAGTTATCATACATGAAAAATCTGGTCAATTTTTTTAAAAAAAAAACATAATTAACTTCACATTTGTAGGATGAAATAACATGGGATCAGTAACTATCACTTTAGGGCCAGTTAATAATCTGAGAAGGATATCTTAATACAAAATGTTGGGATCGGCAATAATTTGATGTCTAGAAACATATGTACATACCTACACACACACACACACACACACACACACACACACACACACACTGGGATGAGGTGTCTCTTTATCTATCATTTATTCATCCTCGTCAGTGAAAATGTTTTTTTTTAATTTGTTTCCCTTTTCTCCCACCTCTAAAAATATCCTCTTTCCTTTATAGTTTCTGGATGCTCTTCCATGGAATTCCACTGTTTAGATGGAACCTGCATTCCAAAATCAGCTCAATGCAATCAGATTGTGGATTGTTTAGATGCTTTGGATGAGAAAAACTGCAGTAAGGAACCCTGCTTTTTAATTTATTTATTTATTCCATTTGTATAATACTTTATTGTTTTTTCTCCCTTCAGACCAATATGTACTTCATGTATAATTAATTTGTGTTTTATATAATGCAGCAGAGTTTACACAAACAATAAGCTCAATGGAACTTGAATACATTGAACATGATAAGAATACATCCTTTATTTGATCAATGACAGGCGATATAATGTTTATGGAAAATAAATTGAACAACATGAGATAAATTCCAGTAATGAGATCAAACTTTAAAAAAATATATTGTAATGTACAATAATTGCATTTTATGTTCTCAGATAACACAGATTGCAATAATTTCTATAAACTTGGAGTGAAATCTTCAGGATTTATTAGCTGTAACTTTACTTCACTTTGTATACTACCAGAATGGCTGTGTGATGGATCTAATGATTGTGGAGATTACTCAGATGAATTAAAATGCCCAGGTAATTGGGGGAAAATATTTTTCTTCATAATAATGAATGCTATTGATTACTGCCATTTTGTTTTTGTACAATTTATATTCAAGATACCATGATAACTAGAAATACATTGCTTCTTTTATTTTACTGAAGTTCGAAATAAGCATACATGTGAAGAAAATTATTTTGGCTGTCCTAGTGGTAAATGTATTCTGATTTCCTGGGTATGCGACGGTCAGAAAGATTGTGAAGATGGAAGTGATGAATTACTCTGTGGTGAGTATTTTATCATTAATCCATGAACATTTCTTGCAAAAGAGCTATTGATAATGAGTTTTCAGAGCACATTACAGGACAATTAATTTTTAAAATCAAAATATAAATTAACATCATGACATTCTGACAAATTTATATGGGTTAATAAAGCAAAAATAATGTTGGAACTAAGCATATCTGAATTCTTCTGGCATAGGCAAGGAGAACAGTTCAATGGTGACCATGAGTTGGGAGTGAAGGAGGTTCCAACTGATACAAGCAGCATTGTGGCATCAGAATGGAATCTCTGTCTTTTTATTATATGTCTTATGATGGTGTCCACCCAAAAGGATGCTTTTTTCATCATTCTGATTGATGCAACTGCTCTGTCTTCAGAACAATTTTTTTAATGGAAACTGGATCCCATAAAACTTAATGTTAAATAATCCCACATATTACGTGCAGATTTTCAGTTTTGTTTACAGATGTGATTTCATTAAAGCTCAAATAGTTATAAAACTGCTTAAATGTTCATAAACTTTTTTTTAAAAAAAATAGATTAAATTGCATGCAAAAATGAGCCAAACTATCTGTATCTGAACATTAGCTGAGATAAATTTGTTCAGAAAATATTTTCAGTTTATATTTAGCACTCCAGTTATAAAGAGCATAAAATATATTTTCACAATGCTGCCATTGCATGCATTATAATTTACATCTTTTAGATTCCTCCTGTTCATGGAATCAGTTTGCTTGTTCTGAACAAAAATGCATCTCCAAACAATGGACTTGTGATGGGGAAGATGATTGTGGAAATGGTTTGGATGAAAGTAAAGCTATTTGTGGTGAGTTGTATAATGATGCTAATTTTAAAATGTCCGAAGCTGTCTAGAATTGTATTAGTGTATCAGGGGAAAACTGTTGGATTTGGCAATTGCATGGAGCCTGTGAAATAGTTACACCTTTCAGAAGATGGAAGTTAATGGTTTATTTGTATTTGTTTGGTTTTTTTAATTGTGTGGCATAGCCTGTTCCAAACCCTAGTGTAATTCAAAGTGTGTTCAGATATTAGTGATGCACTGTTTGAAATTATATGAGAACATTATAGAGTCTAGCCTTTCCTAATGCCAATCTTGAGGATGGAAATAATAATAATAATAAACCATGAAGAAATATATATACACACACACACACACACACACACACACATATACACACACACACAGTGGTGGGATTCTGCCGGTTCTAGGTGGTTCGGCTGAACCATTTGTTAAATTGCTGGCTCGCCCCGCCCCTTGCCAATAAATAGTGGGGGCGGGGTGGGGCGAGGGGCGGGCGAGCCAGTAATTTAACAAATGGTTCGGTGGGTTATTTGCAATTTATTGGCCTCGCAGCACACCGAACCGTTTGTTAAATTGCTGGCTCGCCCACCCCTCACCCTGCCCCACCTCCCAGCCACGTGGCGTCAGCCTACCCTAGTCCAGGGCTGGGCAATTGTGGCTCTTTTACAACCTGTGGACTTCAACTCCCACCTAGCCCATTCTGGGGAATTGTGGAGGATTCTGGGAGTTGAAGTCCACAAGTCTTAAAGCTGCCAAGGTGGGAGACATCTGCTGTTACACTGTAGAATCCTTTCAAGTATGAAGATGGCCAAGTATCCTCCTTGAGAGACAACAGTTGAACATCAGGAGGGCTGTTAGAGGGCAGGGCTACATTTGGAAATTTTTGCAGGTGGTGCAATACGATCTGGTGTCTGCAATGGAGAGCAATATCCGGCTTTTTCTCTCCGCTGTAAGTGCGGCATCAGGATTCCACCTTGGTATATTTGCGTCACAAGGCAGCCCTCCTCTCCTGTCATTTGGGACTTGGAGCAGTAAACAGCGTCTGGTTCAGGGAGCAGCCAGATTTTGCTCTCCATTGCTCTCTTGGCTCCCTGCAAGCTCTCGTCTCACGAGGAGCATTCCCTGAAGTGGTGCAGGAAACTTTGGTTGGGCTTCTCAAGAGACGAGAGCTTGCAGGGGGCCGAGAGAGCAATGGAGAGCAAAATCCAGCTGCTCCCCGAACCAGACGCTGTTTACCCCTCCGAGTCGGCAGGAAACGAGGGCTGCCTTGCACCACAAATATACCAAGGCGGAATCCTGAAGTTGCACTTACAGCAGAGAGAAGAAGCTGGATTTTGCTCTCCATTGCAGACACAAGATCGGCCCCCTGCAAGAGAATGACAGAGAGAAAGTGGGGGAAAGAGAGAGAAAGAGAAAGGGGGGAGAGAAAGAGAATGAGAGAAAGAGGGGAGAGAGAAAGAGTGGGGGAGAGAGAGGAGGAGGAGAGAGAGAGAAAGAGGGGGAGAGAGAATGAGAGAGAAAGAGGGGGAGAGAGAGAAAGAGGGGGAGAGAGTGGGAGAGAGAGGGGGAGAGAGAGAGAAAGAGGGGGGAGAGAGAGAGAGAAAGAGGGGGGAGAAAGAGAGAAAGGAGAGAGAGAAAGAGAGAATGAGAGAGGGGGGAGAGTGCCTGAAGGACCCTATCCCGTCACTGGGAGTCCAGGTGCTTCAGCAAGCGGCATGCTATATTAGTATTAGTGGTCTGCGAAATTTAAAATTATGAACTTGGTGATCCTTGAGGTCCAAAAGGTTGGGCCCTCTGCTCTGGAGGATTTAAGTAGCTTAACTGTGCTTGCTTTCCAATATCAGAATTACGGAGTTGGAAGGGACCTTTGGAGGTCTTCTAGTCCAGAGATCTCCAACCTTGGCAACTTTCTCTGCCTGGGCCTGATGCTTCCTGAGAGGCAGGGGGTCTCTCCAAATGGGATCACCTCCCCAAAAGGCTGGCCCCAAAGCCCTAGCTCAGACTTGTGGACTTCAACTCCCAGAATTCTCTAGCCAGCATAGCTGGCTGGGGAATTCTGGGAGTTGAAGTCTGCCAAGCTTAAAGTTGCCAAGGTTGGAGATCTCTGGACTAGAAGATAACTGATGGCATAAATGATGTCCGGTCAAAAGTGCGAGGACCTGTGAGAAATCACTTTTTTCAGCCCTCTGGGTAGTCCCTATGTGCATATGGACTACTCAGAGGGCTGAAAAAGTTATTTTTGACCGGTCCTCGCACTTGTGACCAGTCCTCGAACCTACTACTGTCCTCCCATTTTACATTTTGCACCCTATCTTGTCACTGTGGTGAAGAGAAGTAGTGGTGAAATGACTGACACGGTTGTTAATAATGCCGCAACGGGCATAAATGTGAGGATGGTCATAAGTGCAAGGACCGGTCAAAAGTGCGAGGATCAGTCAGAAATGACTTTTTTCAGCCCTCTGAGTAGTCCCTATGCACATAGGCAGACCCACCTGGTCACATGATCAGCTAGCCACACCTACCCAGTCACATGACCACCAAGCCACACCCTCAACCAAGCCACGCCCACAGAACCATTTGTTAAAAAAATTAAATCCCACCACTGTATGTGTGTGTGTGTATGTATGTATGTATATATATATATGTGTGTGTGTGTGTGTGTATGTGTGTATGTATGTATATATATGTATATATACATATATATACATACATATATATATATATATATATATATATATATATACACACACACACACACATATATGTATATATATGTATATATATATATTCCACCTTTATTATTTTTATAAATAACTCAAGGTGGTGAACATATCCAACACACCTTCCTCCTCCTATTTTCCCCACAATAACAACCTTGTGAGGTGATTTGGGCTGAAAGAGAATGACTGGCTCAAAGTCACTCAGGTGACTGACTAAGACAGGACTTGAACTCGTAGTCACCCGCTCTCTAGACTGGTGTCTTAACCACTAGACTAAACTGCTAAGCTTCACTTTAGGTGTTGTGCCCAGGTGGAAGTGATTTATTTCTGGTAATATATCATGTACATCAGTTGGATTATTTTAAAAGAATATTTGAAAATATATTCTGTGTGGAGCATAACATCAGGAGCTTGTTTGTTTTCTATTCTTTTGTATGTGTTTCACAGGCTCAGTAACTTGTGCTCCAGACATGTTCAGCTGTTTAGATTCATATGCCTGTGTTCCTCAACACTGGCTTTGTGATGGTGAAAGAGACTGTCCTAATGGAAGTGATGAACTTGCTACTGCGGGATGTGGTAAAAGCCATTTTTCAAGATATACAAAACATATTTTCCAATTCAGTTTTGACTAATGAGACATGTTAATGTTTGCTGTTTGTGTTTGGCAAGGCAAAAACACTGTGGTTTAATAGACTTAAAGAAATTGATCTGATTCTCAATAAAAAGCATATTTGCAATGAATCTACCTGTAGGTTTTTAATGAATAGAGGGAAATGTCTACAATAGCGATCAATAGAAGTTTAAAGGCACATGTATGAAATAAAATCTTAATTCCAGTAGTGGGTTTCAATTTCGTTTGCTACCGGTATGCTCGCAGGCACGCACACGTGACTCTTCTGTGCAGAGTCCTCTGGACAGGTGGGAGGAGTCTCCCACCACCACCGCTACCGGTTCACCCGATCCGGGTTGAACTGGTATCAACCTACCACTGCTTCTAATCCTGTATTCAAATGAAAGATGACTCTGAATTTAAGATGATCCATTAAAAGGAAAAAGATCAGAATATTTATATAAAAATGAAAAAAAGTTATAAATTCTCTTAATTTTATTATCTGGCAGAAGTGGGGCTTATGCATTTTAAGTGTAAAATAAGTGTTACTGGTTGTGATAATTAGCTGGTAAAACTTTTTTTAAAGTGTGAAATAAGGGGAAAAGAAAACATTTGACCACTTTGCTGCATTTAATAATAAAGATAACTCAAATCTCCACAACATTTTTGTTAACTGTTCTCTTTTTTCCCCCTGTTCCATTGGAACCAGAGTTAATAGCACAGCTCTTTCTTAAATAATTTGTTCAAACTGTCCCATTACAGAAAGTGTATATAAACATGACCTAATTTGCTTTTTTCTTTTCCTCCTCTTCTACCATATTATCAGATTTCAAAAGTCCTGTGACATACAATGAAAATCCACATGGGACATCAGGAAGCATATGAAATATTCTATGCAGATAACCTTTAAAAAGTGTAATTAAAATATTTGCACCAGTTGTATTAACTTCAACTTACTTTTTCTTCTGTTCTTCTGAGGGAAGCCTGGTGGAAGGAGTTAAAGGATTACAATGTCTGAGTTTTTTCTTGATAAGATTGAATATTGTCCAATATGGAAAGTATCATTATGTTTCCTTTTGCTATAGGAACTTCATTCTTCCCCTTTTATTATTTTTCTTAGCACCCAGTAATACATGTGATGAAAATACTTTCACATGCCACAATAAAGTCTGCATTTCTAAACTGTTTGTATGTGACCACGATGATGACTGTGGGGATGGATCAGATGAATCTCTAGAATGTGGCAAGTATCTTTGACAATTATTCACTATAAAAGAGTTCTTAAAAATTATCTAGATTTTGTAAAAAGAAAGTAAGCTATAAAAGAATAAAGCAATGCAATAAGGTAACATTGTTACTCCATTTTTATACTTTTCTTATTTATACTGTAAGCTTTAAAGAAAAGTAGCTATGTGCTTTGAATGAAAAAAATCCAGCTATGGCTGAAATCTTGAACATTAAATTAAAGAAGAACTATTTAACTCTGGACATATTTCTCCTGGCAGAATTCATCAATAAGGTGCCTTGATCCATCCTTGATATGATGCAAAATAGTTATGTTTGAATCATTTATTTTCCATTTATTCAATAAAGGATTTTTTTTCATCTGTTCAAGTATGAATTGAGTATACTTGGTATATTAATCCATAGCAGGCTAAAATTTAAAGCACGGACTAGCAAGATTCATCACTTGAATTATGCTGTTTTAGTATTAGCAATATGGAAGGTAACAAAATTTGACCTTTGTTTAATGCAAACATATGTGTAAAGATGTGTGTCAACTCAACCTTTCAGAATTATATCATCTGTATGGGTAAGGGCAAGTCTGGGTAAATTTGATAGGAGACAAATTCATTATTAAATAATGAACCTTATGAATTCCTGTTCTACTTTGTGTACTGTTGCATACTATTATCTTAAACTTTTTATTTACTTAATTGCTGGATCTTATATGCTGTTCAAGTCCAATAGCACATCCAACAGTGACTTCAGAAGGATCTAATTATCCTGAAACTCTTCCGTATAACTGGATTATACAAAAATGCCAGATTATGCAAGAATTATACAAAGAGAAATTTATTATTTTGCTGTGTTTGAATTCTGTACTGGGCTTCTCCTTTCCAGAAAATCTGATTATAGAAAATTATATTACATAATTTTCTAATTTTGCTTTACTTCTGGGATTTTTTTTTAATAATTACAGTTTTCCATATATTTATATATTTTTGTTTTCAAACTTTAATAATATATTAATTTATTTCAAACAAGTGTGAGAATTTTTTTTTAGACATAGACACCTGTCTTTGCATCGAAATTGAGATTCTCTGCCTCATATTCTAGCAGAGAAAAATAAACTTAAATTCATTTAAAAATTATTGACAGTAAGTTAACAGTAAAAGTTGAACTCCTAATATTTTTATATCAATAAAATTTCTACTTTTTCAAAATAAATGTAATTACTTGTACATTTGTCAATACCACAGACTGATTTCTTTGATGCCTTTTGTAATTTCCCACTAACTGAAATTAGATTTTAATAATTTAGCATGTTCATTGTAACAGAATATAGGCCACAAAAGTTTAATGGTTAACAGTGAAGTAAATTATATTATTTATTTTAGCAGTTTATTGTGGAAAACATATATTTCCTTATCCGTAATATTGAAAGGTATAGCCAAGGCATCACAGATGTATAGAGAAAAACTTATGTAGTAAACAGGCAATTCTGCATTATTAGACTGCTCAGGATCAGATATGTAATGAGCCATAATGCTTACTGCATGCTTTGGATTTGATAATTGTCCTTCAATTTAACCAAAAATAGAATACACAAGAGTTGCAAAATCAGAAGTCTGTTTTGATTTATTATGTGGAACTTCTTCTGTCTATTGAAATATAGAAATCCAATAACTTAAGTTCCAATATACAACACTTACTGTGTTTTGCAGACAAGTCTCAATTGTACATACTGTATTCCTTGAGTTAGGGACGTGGTGGCTCAGTGACTAAGATGCTTAGCTTGTCGATCGAAAGGTCGGCAGTTCAGCGGTTCGAATCCCTAGTGCTGTGTAATGGGGTGAGCTCCCGTTACGTGTCCCAACTTCTGCCAACCTAGCAGTTTGAAAGCATGTAAAAAATGCAAGTAGAAAAATAGGGACCACCTTTGGTGGGAAAGTAACAGCATTCCGTGCGCCGTTGGCGTTGAGTCATGCTGGCACATGAAATTAGATTTTAATAGTTAGAAACTCTGCCATATTTCTTGGCTGAAATCTTTTTTCTTTTTTTTTCTTTTTTCTTTTTGCCATTCAATTTAATTGCAACATCTTCCTGTCATGGAAAAGAGTCTTATAGGGCTGTAATCCTTTACTGGAATGTGTTGATTATGCACAGGCATTACCCAAACAAGCAAATCAATGGGTGAGATAATAAAGAATTTGAAATTTCATTTTCGCTAGGATTTGCATCAGTAAAAGGGCAAAGAATCTTCTTGTCTTACCTTGCAGATGCAAAGATAAATTGTAAGGATATAAATGGTATAAATATCTAAAAGGTTTTAGAATATATATAATTCTAAACGTTTGCGATACTATAATAATTTTTTTAATCACTCTGGTTTTAGGCTATCGCTATTGTAATCCTGGAGAATTCAGCTGTGCTGATGGAAGATGTCTCTTAAATTCTCAATGGCAATGTGATGGAGATTTTGATTGTCCAGATCATTCAGATGAAGATCCTATTAATATAAAATGCAGAAGTGCAGGTTCAGCTTTTTAAATATTTGTGCAATTTTGCTTTTAAGTCCAAAATAATGTTTTAGAATGATGCAGTGTTACCAAAATAAGTATTTCTACTTGCAGACTACTGACAAAGCATGCTGATTGGGTAATTCATCAATTCCCTCTTATTATTATTTGACATGTCCTTTCTGTAGCACCATACTGCAGATTTCTTAATCCAGATGGTCTTTGAGAATTCTCTCTTTCCCTCAATTCATCACTTGAAAACTGACATGTTTTGATCCAAAGCACGTGCAAAGGAAGAGAGGTTGAAAGATAGAAAAATATTCAGGCTCAACAGAACTAAAGTTAGGTCTCTTTCAGGAGTGTAGGGACACTAAACTAATGATGCATTTGACTCCACCTCAGGTTCAGCCTGGTCATCTCCTGCACTTTAGAATTTATAAAGACAAGGCATTGATACCTGTTGCTAGTCCTTTAAGATAATTCAGACAAGAAACACAAGGAATATTAACTTTATCTTTATTGTAAGGTTACATCAAAAGACACTTGCAAGATTGAAAGTATTTCTCCACTCCTTTTCTTTTACACTCTTCTTCTGTGGATTGAAGTATATTTTACATGGCAGTGGTCTACTCTGTGGCTCTTCCTCCTGTCTCTCAAGGTCATTCTCAAATACTATTACATCTATAGCGAGTAAGGAATTCACAGTAAGGAAGGAGGAGGCAAATAGATTCAGCCCATAAAGCTTTATTATAGACAATTTCAATAAAAGCAGTTTCCGCCCATTTGTGGAGTTGATTTCCTGGTCTGGCCTACCTTAAGGCTAGCCCTAAGCCTAAATCAACAGGAAGAAAAATCCATCATAAACAAAATTTCATATTTAAAATAATCAAGCATTATATTTAACAAATGTACCATATAGACCTGTGATGGCGAACCTATGGCACGGGTGCCACAGGTGGCACGCGGAGCCATATTGGTGGGCACACGAGCTCAGCTCCGGCACACATGCGTGCACCAGCCAGCTGATTTTTGGGCTTTCTGGGCCCACCAGAAGTCAGGAAACACACTGTTTCCGGTGTGTCTAGGCACCACTGTCTAGGGTGTGTGGGGAAGGCCGTTTTTGCCCTCCCCAGGCTCCCAGAAAGGCTCTGGGGCCTGCGGAGAGCAAAAAACGGGCCTACTGGGCCCACGGTGCTATCACATGCCAAAAGCGGGGGGAGCACAGGGGGGGTGGGGCACATAGAATTATAGATGTGGGCACATGTGCGTGTGACCCAACTGCGCTCCCCCCACTTTTGGCACGCGATGGCAAAAAGGTTAGCCATCACTGATATAGACAGTTGCCAAACTCCTTTTATTGAAATTAGTGCCCTATGTTCCATAACCATTAATACTTCTAGGTTGTACTGTTTTATAGATTTATAAAAGCTATTATAATTTACAAATATAAAATTTATACATATTGTATAAATATTTTAAATTTGTATCACTATATATGGAAATATACAATTTGTTTGTAAATTAAACTATAGATCATAAACCTGATGAATAGTTACATACTTTTTGCATTCTGTTTCCTTTTACCCATTTATTTCTTGTTTTTAGAACAGTCATGCAACAATTCATTTTTTATGTGTAAAAATGGCAAGTGCATCCCCCAAGAAGATGTTTGTGATGCCAAACAGGATTGTGGTGATGGGTCTGATGAGAGAAATTGCCATATAAATGAATGTTTGAGTAAGAAAATTAGTGGCTGTTCTCAAGACTGTCAAGATCTTCCTGTTGGATACAAGGTTGGTAGTTTAGAAGTTTAAAATAATACACTATAAAATAGATTTTGAAATCCCCAATTAACATAGAAACATTGATCATATGATGCTTGAATTATATATTTTGTTAATAGTAATAAATGTAATAAAACTTTATAGCCAATACTTCATTTTACTTTATATGCGTCTTAGGAAAAGGAAATAGTTTTCTGGAAGAAAAATAAATTGAAAATTGTAGACAGATTTTTTTTTAAAGAGAACCAAGGTACACTGAGATCTTATGCACCAGAGACAAATTCCTTTTATGTCCAGTCACACTTGGCCAATAAAAAATTATATTCTGCTCTGCTCTGCTCTGCTCTGCTCTGCTCTGCTCTGCTCTGCTC